>BRZM01000031.1:5313019-5521317 GCA_033238685.1 Lates japonicus | reverse complement strand
TGCTCCAAGGCCACCAGCAGCAGAGCAGCATTCTTCAGTCAGCCACATCAGAGTCTATAAAACTGTACCCTGTTAATCTCTTCAGTAAACTATTTAACTTTAATCCCTGAGAGAATAGAAGAGTTGAAAATTTCCATCAGCTGTGCCTAATAGTACTTGGCTGCATAGCAGATAAGAACATCAGGGCACAAAGTGGTTACAGTTTGTTCTTGTCCTTAGACATAACGGAAACATAACAGAATCTGAGGCTTCTTCAGCACTGTAACAGCTGCTGTGTTTCTGTTCAGGCCAGAGGACGATGACTTTGACATGGAGGAGGAGATGCGGAAGCTTCACTCACAGAGACCTTCCCGCCAGCCTGACCTGGAGCCACGCAGCAGGAGGGGTTTGGTTGGAGACCCCAGGGTCAGTGTCATCCATGAGGGCGGAGGCCCCGGGGACAGCGAGGAGGAGTCTGACTCTGATGGCCCCATCCTGTACAGAGACGATGATGATGACGACGACGACGAGGAAGGCCCTCCAAGTACGTATCGGTTTTCTTATACTGCTACATTAGGGTAGTACAGGAGACAGTTGGTACAACTGTTGTGGTTAAAACTACCTCTTAACCAACCAATAAGGAAATGCCTACAAACAAGTGGAGAAAATAAGTGTCTATTTCACATGAAACCAGCTAAATTACATTTTATCCCTACTCTTAAAATGTAAGCTTTAAAATATTCTTAGATCCTCTGTGTTTCATCAAAACTCATTTGAGTCAGACTGGAGAGGCTTTATGGTGCTCTTGAAGATGGCAAAATTGGTCACAGGGAATAAAAAGGCTGTCCAGGCTCCATTAAGTAGAGCGAGATACAAAAGAGAATACTAAACAAAAGGAATGTATAAAAATTACATTTAACATGCATGGTTATTGTCAAAAAGAACCTTCCAGGTTTGACCCTTTTTCCAGAGTTGATTAAAAAATAGAGCTTTTAATATACTGTATTGCTTATTCTTATACTTGGGAGTGTCTTTTTGTTTTCCTCGTGCATATTCTGTAAGAAGATCTTCTCAGGTCTGTGTGGAGTGCAGTGTTTTTAAGTACTGCTTCACTTAGTCATTATAAAAATAAATGTAAGTAACTTTGGGTTTTGGACTGTTGGTCAGACAAAATAAACTCTTGAGGACTGGGCTCTGAGGATTTGTGATGCATATATTTCATATATTTTCAAAAGAATAATAATGAGTTGAGGCTTATTAAATTCCTCTGAGGCCCATTTCTTAAAAAGCATCTTAAGGCTAAGATGATCATAGAATCTATTTTACAAATTTTCTTAAGCTTAAGAGGTGTTTCCAAGTAATGGTAGATTAATGAGAATCTGCTGCTCACTTGTAGGAGATTAATTTTATGGTAAGATGAATTAGCTCTACCACAGTTAGCTGCAATATTTAAACGCTGTTTGCATGTTTATGCATTAATAATAATAAAAATCCAGTAGTGTAACATATAAAATATACACTGACAGAGCCCATAATGTGTACTTTTACTTTTATACTGTAGGTAGATTTTACAAATAATACTTACATACTTTTACTTAAGCAGGGCTTTGAGATCTAAAGATCTGAATTCTTCTCCCACCACTGGTATATTGCTTGCCAAATACTTACTGGTCTAATACAGAAATTATGACGTACTTGACATTCATAGTAGATGATGTCCATATTTTGGATAACTGTCACTGCTGGATTTTAGGTTTAATATAAGCTGAAGAATCAATAAACATTTTTTTTGTTGTTAAATTACACAGGGTCAATTCTGGACTGTTTACTGCACTGCACATACTGTACTATGTTTTCATACTGAAGAAGTCCAAGTATAAAACATTCCTTTATATTGTTTCTAACACTTTGTCATTCATGTATTTTAATGTGATTATTGAAGATGAGCTGATTATTAAAGCTGCACTGTTACTTTGAAGTGTATTCAGTGTCATCTTCAGCACCACGGACAGCTGAAGTTAAGAAGCTCTCAATAGCGTGCGTGTGCACAAGCTCTTAAGTGCTGTTTTGAGAAGATCGTTCATAGAAGCACTTTCAATATAACTTGTAAAAGTGATCATTATTGATGGGGTCGTGATTTGTAGTGAACACTTAAAACAGCACACTGGATCTGATTTAACATCACAGAAACACTAACACAGTATAAGCAAGTACACTAATAGCAATGCACTAGAGAAAGTTTGGATTTTCCCTCTAATGTAGCAACACTAAAAGCATGTCCACCATGCTCTAGCAAGTCTGTATGTGTAAATATATGTGTGATGTGTGTAACAGGTGGGCTGGCGAGTCGTGTGAAGAGGAAGGACACTTTAGCCCTGAAGTTGGAAAGACAGGAGAGACAAGAGAGAGAGGAGAGGGATGCTCAGGAGAACCACGACAACATGAGTTGGCAGAACAGGGAGCAGTGGGTGGCAGTGAGGAACAAGATCAGCACCACACTGACACGGTAAAGCACTTCCATCTATCAGCTGACCGGTGTACATGATCTATATGTGGCACGTCAGTATCATCCATCTGATATAATGGCTGTCATACAGCTAGACTGATTACAACCATTATTTATACTGTAATTCATACAGTTTGACAGGCTCTCCATCCCCCCAATGATAAAACACACTCATACCTTTAATTTGTCAACTGAACTTCTCAAGAGAAAGCATGTCTCTCTCAGAATGATCCATATCAGCCTTTAAAATGGTTAATCAACAGTGTTGTCCATCTACAGGCGGCTGAGTCAGAGACCGACAGCAGAAGAGCTGGAGCAGAGGAACATTCTTCAAGGTAAGACTCTCCCTCCATCTATCATTCATGTCTTTATCCAGGTGGGTTTATTAGTGTTCGATTCCTCAGCTCCACAAGGTCAAAAAGCACACATTTCATTTTTCTCATCTTTGCTGAGCTCTATATTCTGTGTTAGTCATTCGTCCGCTCGCTAATATGTGGGGGGGTTTTTTCCCCTTCGTTGCTTCAGGCACATCGATAGTCACTGAACACACAGCAGTTTGTACAATATTGGTGCTGAGGTCAGGTTATTAAGATATTGTGTCTGATTTAGAATAATAAAGAAACTCAGATCAGATATATAAACTGTGTGCACATGACAAACCATACACACCCACACATTAAGTTGTATTTATAAAGAAGAATGTGCAGTCAGAACGTGCGTACCTCATGCTTACTTCAGAGGAGACATACATGTATTCCATGTTTCATGTAAAATGTATGTGATATGGTAAAGTGCACATGGGAAAATAGCCATCTAATATTCTATTCTATTGTTTCACAGTGTGTATGATTTTTTTCAGTCCAGTCTAACAGTTAAATTATGGTCAAATGCACATTGTAATCTCATTTTAATGACTCTTGTATGATGAGATGTATTATTGTTTTTTATTTATTATGCATTTGCTGTGTTCTCTCCTTTCATCACTTCCCTGCGTGTATGATCTTGTCATTTTATCCTTTTTTCCTGAGGTGCATTAGTCTCCCTCTCATACAAGGGCAAAGATGCATTGTACCAGATTTAGCTACAACCACTTTCCCTGTGTTTTATATTAGTGCTATAAACTAAACTATTGAACACCTCCCTGACATTGATGACAATGATTGAGATAAAGTATCACCGCCAGTTATCATATGTGTGATTAATGAGTTAATGACCAATATGTGCTGAGAAAATTGCAGCTGTCAGGATTGGCCAAGTGCCACGATGGCTGTGTAAGGACGCCATCGATACGACTCAGTAAATCATTTGGTAACTATGGTAACAGGTGTCCACATGAGCATGTGAGTGCAGGGATTTTCCTTGATCTGACAGCCAAAAGCTGTTGAACCTGTTGTATATTATGTTTGTGTACTCCAGGTAGTTTGGCAGTCTGTTAAGTCCAAGTATGTGACATTGTGTACAAAAGCTTCCATTTCCTGTCTCCATTCTTTTTTGTCATTCTTTGTAACATATGATCTAATACTATTAATAATGCTATTTATTTGACTTCAGTTAATTTTATTTACTTTCACTAGGGAAGCATTAGTGCTGCATGAGCTGCTGTCAGTGGATGCAGGATAACTTCTTGTTTACTCCTCTGAGTTCATTTGTAAAAAGCCTGTGAAAATTAATCAGACCACTTCGTAAAAAGCAACAATATACATACAAGACATGAACATTTTTAGCAGTGTACCAGCAGACTGAGTGTAGTAAAACTCAGTCAACTTGGATCCCAGAACCAGGTATGAACATAATACTTCTCAGAATCTGTCAACACATTTTGATCCAGGATTCATACCATCACACTGTGTCTCGCTTGTCCTCAAATGACTGGGCCAAGACGACGCTTCGCACTTGCACTAAAACAATGCAGCGCCTTGTGCAGAGCGGGGCAGTGATTAAAGATTCCCGTTACCGTAGCGTGCCGACAGCAGCTCAGATGAAATGTAACTGACTGGCCGCAGTGTTTCCCCTCACTCATGGAATGTCTTTTCCTCCTGCAGCCAAGAACGAAGCCGATCGACGGTTAGAGAGATGTGAGATCAAACGGAGGCTCACCAGAAAGGTCAGGATGCAGCTCAGTAACTGTATCACACATTTGACAATATATCTGGGTTGTCATCGTTACTATTATGAACAAGAAACCTGACTTAAATACTCCTGTTCCTTCTACCATCAGCTGTCTCAGAGACCCACAGTGGCCGAACTCCAGGCGAGGAAGATCCTGCGTTTCCACGAATACGTCGAGTGCACCCACGCCCACGACTATGACCGGCGAGCTGATAAACCGTGGACTAAGCTCACTCCTGCTGACAAGGTAAGACTCATCCTCATCTACAACACAAGACACACACACACTCTACAGTGTGGTGCTGATCTTGTCCCTCTTTACTGGGCTCTTGTAGCTTAGAGCTTCTTAGCAAGAGGGAGCCTAAGCCCTGTGCATTTTTAACAGCGACGTTTTTTACTTTGGTCAACTCGGAGAGGATTTGCATTCCAAGCAGATTCAGTATCGAGGAGGAATCCCAGGAATGCAATACAGATGCTGTTTAATGACTGGGTTGAGTTTTACCAAGTGAATTACCTGGTCCAATGAAGCATGAAAAATATGCAGGGACAGAAATAAATGTATGTTAAAGTGACATGATTTCAAGTACATGTTGAATTTGCTTTAGAAGGTAAAACAACCTGCCATTTTGAGTTTGTCTGGTATACCAACAGAGAAATATGATCTGGGAAACAGCTTTGATCACACATTTCCTTTCTTCCTTTGTGCCTTGCCATAAACGGATAAAGCCATTCCCGCTGAAGTGCTATTTCTTTCATGTCTCCTCTCAGGCTGCCATCCGCAAGGAGCTCAATGAATTCAAGAGTTCAGAGATGGAGGTGCATGAAGAAAGCAGGATCTATACCAGGTCAGGCTTGTGAACAGCACCACATCAATAATTCACCTCAACTGTTATTTTCTAAGTTTATTCAGACTCATCAATATTTCATTATTTCAGTTTTCTCTTTTGAAGATTTATTGTTTTTTGCAGCACTGAAACATCTAGAATGACCCCCTGACCCTTTCCCTCTCTTTCCTCCAGGTTCCATCGGCCTTAGCTGTTCATGCTGACCAGTAAAGCACTTAGACCAGGAGTAGAGAGACGGCACAAGGCCCTCTCCCCACTAAGAACTGAACATGTGGCCCACTTGGTTCTTTCTTTTTTTTTTATTAACTGACTGCCTGCTAACCTGCTCCAGCTGAAGATGCCACTGTTCACTGACAAACTGGAACCAAAGCGGAAGAAGCCACAATCAGTTCAACCACGGCTGGTTCTCAAACATACTCTGGTTCTTAGACTGTGGAATTCAGGACAGGAGGAGTTTGTTCGGCGCCCGGTGCCAACACTAAAAGAATGAGGAGTCGCTCCTCTATCCCACTGCTGGGGACTCAAACAGAGTCAGATTGAACTGAAAGGGTAACTCTTGCAGGGTTATCATGTCTCCCTCAGGAGAAACCATTCTCACCATGCCTTTACCTGCCTTCATGATATGATTTCTCCCTTCCTGGCAGAACAGGAAGACTGTGCACATAAAGAGATAATTATAGTTACTGTTAGCACTGATGGTGTTACCACTGAATGAACCTGGAGTCTGTCTAAACACTGTTTATATGTGCATATTTGGTACTACAGGTGTCTACCCATAGGTGCCACTCAGCACCAGCCTTACTCCTCATGTGATCTAACACTCAAGTAATTTAAAATGTAGACAAATGTAGACAAAATGTGAAAGATGTTGGTACAGCAGCGTGTTTCTTATTTAAACCTCAGTCGTAGCTCCATCTGAATCAACAGCTCAGCTCTGTGTGTAGACCCTCAGAGCACTGACTCCAACCTACTCTCCCAATGTGTGCATTTTACTGTATTGTCTTGATCGTTTAAATGATTAATCTCATGGAGTACATATCACTAAATTATCTTCTAATAAGGCACCTTATGTTCCTTAATTGGATGTATAGAAAATTTAAAGTTTTGAGCCTCAAATTTTTTGTTTATAATTGAATTGAATTATTCAAGCAGGAAAATGTACATATTTTTATTTTCCTGCCTGTTTTATGGTACTTTATATATGCAGGTCAATAGATGGCTGCAGTTGTATAGATCAATATGTAGATTTGATTAACTTTATATTGTATATCTACAGTAATGCTGACATGTTTTAATTGTAAAGTATTTCTCAAATGTTATTTCCAAGTAGTAATGGTACAAAATTTCTTTTTTCTTTTCCTTTCTTTTGATACAGAGATCTTTAAACTTTTTGCAACCACACTGTATAAAGGAACGACCCACTCTGAAATTAAAAGAATCTGTGATTTTCATTTCAACATGGTGTGATTATTCCAGTCTCTAACAGCTAGTCGGCTCACTATTCATTATTTTTGATACTTCTGTCTGCTGGGGAGCAAGATTGAATATGTAAGGGTGGTTTGGAGTGAATGATACATATGGACTTTTCAAATGACCAGATGGGGGCAGTGTTCCATAAATTGACAAACCAGTCACCACCATCTCAGTGCCTAAATCCAATAATGTGGTCTAAGACAAAGAAACTCATGATTAAAGTAATTTTTTTTCCCTCACAGACACCTGGACCTTTGTGGTTTACTGTCCTTAATTGAAGAGGAGTTTGCTTCAGTTAAGTGCAACTGACATTTCTCTCAACAAACATGTTAGTCCCTTTATCCTCCCCTGCGATGCTAATTAGCAGCAATCGACATGGACTCAGTCAACAGCCATGCAGCTCTCCTCCGCTGAGCCTACAGATAGTTACTGAATGTCAAACGATGATCAAAGTGAAGTCATGAGAGGACTAAACCTTTAATTATTTTAGTATCCTCAGCATGTTCTCAGGTACAAAATGTGTGTAACTGGTTTATAATGACCAGTAATGAATGGTGAATATTTTTAGAGAAATATCAAAAAGAGGAAACATAACATGTTTAGATTGTTACCCATCATGCAGTACCATCAAGGAGCTGTCAGGTCACTGCCTCATTAGTTCTGCAGCATGACAACGACCCTTAAACATACAGCCAGAGTCTAAAGAACTATATTTCGAAACAAGAGGAACAAGGAGTCCTACAGCAGAGCCCTGATCTTAACATCATGGAGTCAGTCTGAGATTCCATGAAGAGACAGAGGACACTGAGACACACCAAATATTGATTTTATTTTATTTTTTTCTCTTAAAGCACTATGTATGAAGTTAATAGATAAATATATACAGTGATTATATAGATTTAGATACATACATACATACAGCCTTATATATAAGAGCGGTCTGTTCTTTAGCTGTATGAAATGGTACACTAATTAATCACATAGTCAAGGTTATCTTCAGCAGCTACAGGAACCCTGCTGAAATCCATCATGTCCCTCTGACAGTAAACTAACTTCATCCTTCTGTCTGTGTTCATTTGTGGTATCAATGACAAAACAGGAGAAGACCTGTTACCTGCTATGTGCATACCTTGAAAAAAAAAAGTACAACAATGGTTTTTGACACTATGATGGTAGAGAATTGTTAGAACTGAGTACTTAGAGGAACTGATGAGACTTCAGGACTTAAAGGACAGGTGCACAGCTTTTCAAGTCATATGAACACTGGGATAGTTTATGTCTTCTGTGTTCATTCCTCCTGTTTTTACTAGTCATGAAGAGGTATATTCCTTATTGCTCTGCCAGAGGTATAAAGTGTAGGGGGACAAAATCCACAGTACTCAATTTTGGAACATGATTACAGGATTTGAGAATGCCATGGCCTCATTTTAACTTCAGATAAACTGGGATGTATTTTTGCACAGAATGCAGACTGTGGATAGAGGCCATATGAGATCTTTTAAGAGGAATGATTACACCAAGCAAATACAAAACACTTTCTCAATGTACATACAGACATGAGTATTGTTTCAAGTGCTTCAAAATCAGTGACTAGGTGTGTCCATGTGTCCTGATTTAGAGCGAGCCATACCAGGTCAACCTGTGGGTTTGATAAGGTGTCTCAGACCATTCACTGGCTGGTTTAAATGAATCCTATAATTACATTAACTCTCTGTATGTGGGTCCTTATCAACTGTCTTAAGACTTCATCTTTAAATTGGTTTGCTAGTTATCACACCATCAAGGTGTTTGCACAGAGGAACGTGTGGAACTAATTAGAGCTGCTGACATCTTGGTCATGGCCTAAATGCAGCCAGAGAAGGAGAACAGCAGTATTCTTGTATACTGCTTTATCTTGTTTTTATCCCTGCTGGCAGCATGGAATGGAACATCAGTGAGTTTGTTGGTCACAGCACCATTTTAATCCAAACTGGAATGTCTTGACAAACCACTGGATGAATTACCATTACATTTTGGTACAGATATTCATGGTCCCCAGAGGATGAATCTGAATGACTCTGGTGATCTTATGACTGTCCACTTTGCTTTATGACCAAATACCTGCAAAACGAATGACATTCCTGCCAGCGTCAGTTGATACTTGCGGACACTGCACTTTGTTCTTAGTGCTGATTAGCAGATGTTAGCATGCTAATAGTATATAGAGTGTATAGAACATTACTTTAACATTGCCATTGTCAGTATGTTGGCTTTCTGATGTTAGCATTAAGCTTAACTGACCAGAGCTCTCACAGAGCATGGTTAGCCATCCTTGTAGCATGGCTCTGTGGATGGTTGGTAAGGATCGGTCCAGTATTTCCCCAGATAACAAATGGTGAACACTGATGATTGACGGTCAGATGCAACTTCTGGGCCAGCTTTAGCACAAACTCAGAAAAGCGTGCCAGCTGTCAGAGGACACTGGTGGATGACAGCCAGAATGGGCCCAGGTGTGGAGGTAGCGTCTGACTACAGGCCAGAGTGAGGCAAGAACCCCAGCATATATTGGCCCAAAGGAAACACAAATATGTGGCCGGAATGATTTTTGTTCCAGAGTGAAATATCTCAACATCTGCTGAAGATTGGCACAGTATTTTGTAGGCATATGGTTAACCTGATGATGAATACTAATAACTCAACTTTTCATAGCACCATCATTTGGTCTAAATATTTTTGTCCAATGCTTTGGTTTATCACCAAATACCTGCAAAACAAATTAGATTCCCATCAGCTCAGCTGTACTTCGTGCTTAGTGCTAATTAGCAAACATTAACATGCTAATACTCTAAACTCAGATGATAAACTCTTATGTTCTTTTGTTTGTCTTGTTGTCAGTGGAACAGACTCTGTGGAGAAACTAGACAAGCAGCCACAAATAAAAGCAAAAATCAGTCAGAGAAGCTTACTCTCTCCCTTCTTGTAAACACACAGAAATTACAAGTCTTGGTAATTTATAAATAAGTAATCTTTCTTTTGACAGGAATATGATTTATATCCTTAATTTTACATCACGAAGTCAACCTTAAAATGTTGCAAATTATTTTCACAAAATATCAAAGTAATTTGCCCCAAAATAAAAGCAGAATAATTTTACTTCTATCTGCACCAGTAAACCACCAAAAAAAGAAAAAGAAAAAAAAAATCAAGTGCTTCTGTTCTCAGAAACCAGCTCTGCATGAATGTATAATTAGCAATGAATCCCAAATGTTGGCAGCAACTGTGTATACTGTTGAGTTATTATGTTCATGTAGGAGAAGAAAAAAAAAAAAAAGCCGAACTTCATCCTGGATACGAGCATTTAATATTTATGAATACACTAGAGCAATGAAAATTTTATGTCCAATTTGTCTTCCTGGAGATTAATCAGTGCATTGAGTTTTTGTGGCAGGCTGTTACATTTAGATAACAAACCTCTATTAGTGACATTCATAATCTAACCACAGCATCACATCACAGTAACACTTTACTACCATCCAGTCATGATTGTGAGATTTGGGATTTTAAACAGGGGACAAATTAAGTACCTTTCATGTAATAGTCACGTCCCAGTTTAAGGATTACAATAATGATCAAATCATCCTGACCACCTTCTGATGCTCCTAACAAAGCACACAAGACAGTAGCCTGAAAGAAAGCTGTTTTTGAAGAAGCATGAGATGGATTGTAAAAGAGGGGTGGAGAGGGTGGAGGGGCATCACTGAATCTTTAGAGAACCCTGGGAGTCTCCAAACAGTGGCTCCTCAGGGGGAAGACTTGGGGTGGGGGGTGGGGTCATGGATGTAAGACTGTAATTACATTTTGTGAATATAACAAAGCCTGCTGCCACTCTCCGACCCTGCAGCGGGGAGCTGGGGGATACCTCGTCGCCCACGATTGGCGCTCATGGAAGAGGGTGCTGCGTGGCCTTGGATCAGGAGAATGTGTTCTGCCAGATGATGAGGTGCTTTGTGGTGGAGGCAGATGGAGTAAGACAGGGAGTGGAACACTGAGAGTGAACTTCAAACACATCAATTTAAAACATGTCCTCTCTGACAGAGGTTCAGTGTTTCCCAGGTAGGCTGTGTGGTTCTGCCTGGAATGTAATTTGCAGGAAGTGTGGGATGAGAGAATTTCACTGGATCCTTCATGGCACCATCACAGCTTCCTCTGTGATCTAACTGCACTGATTATCTTCAGTTAACAAGGTTCAAAAGCCCAAATTACCCAAATTGATCTGTGGTGTATGACAGGGTTGTTGATTATTACCAATAAGATCTGACTCAACAGCTCCATCAGGTTCTGAGGTTTCTGCCTTTAAGACCAAACAAAGAGACCATGGTGGTTGGTTGATGTGACTGTTATCTGCTCATTTGAAAGGTCAAATGACTTTATTACCCAGAAACCAGGAGACAATATCAGTAAAGTGTACCCCCCTCTGACTTGATAGTCGTATTGGTGATAGTAGTGAAAAGATAATGTGAAAGCACTGCTGGTGCGTCCAGCCAGACTTAATGTACATTCTGATGTGTACACTACCATTCTCCCATACAGCGCCCACTCACCACAGCTACTGGTGTGAAGAGCTACTATAAAGATTTAAAAGCCCACTGAACATCACTCACTCTTACAGTGTGATAAGTACTCAGGTGGTTACTCTGAGTGCGAGCTATACACTGTGCTGTATATGTACTGTTTATAGAGATTATATTTTCCAGAGTCTTTTCTCAGGATGAACAAATGGTTTTTTTAAAAATATGTAATTCAGTTCAGAATAGTACATATTGTGATGGAGTGTATAGCACTTGCAGCACAAATTTGCACATTGCATATTCTTTACATTTCCTGAATGGTAATTTACACTAATTTCTATATGGTGAAAACAGAGGAGACATCTACGCTACCAGCCATTTTTTACAAGTATTATTTTTTTACTTTATTTTATAAAGTATAAAAAAATAAAAGTAATGTCACAGTGTTATGTTTTAGTATGTTTTATAATTGATGCATCAATTGGGGCATCATGTGGGCCAATCTACTTCATATAATGCTGGGCTGGACTTTGTAACGTCCATCCATCCATTAACTATACTGCTTATCTGTTAAGGGCTGTAGGGGGCTGGAGCCTATCCCAGCTGACACTGGGCAAAAGGCGGGGTACACCCTGAACAGATCACCAGTCCATCACAGGGCTGATTTGTAACAGTATATATCATACGTTATGACCTCATCATCAGGTGATCTACTGACCATGTAGACCTTGCACACATTTTATGAATTCTCAGATCTACTTTCATCTGTTGTGCTCAAATTTGATCAAATCATTATCGCACATGATTTTAACCTTCACATAAATGATCATTGGGTGGTGGTGGGTGGTGTAGTGGTTAGCACTGTCGCCTCACAGCAAGAAGGTTCCAAGTTTGCATGTTCTCCCTGTTCCTGTGTGGGTTCTCTCCGGGTACTCCTGCTTCCTCCCACAGTCCAAAGACATGCAGGTTAATTGGTGACTCTAAGTTGGCCGTAGGTGTGAATCTGAGTGTGAATGGTTGCTTGTCTGTATGTGTTGGCCCTGTGATGGACTGGTGATCTGTACAGGGTGTACCCTGCCTCTCACCCAATGACAGCTGGGATAGGCTCCAGCACCCCCACGACCCTTAACAGATAAGTGGTATAGATAATGGATGGATGGATTAATGATCATTGCCACTGATTTTTCTTGATGCTGCAAAATCATTTAACCTAGTCCAACATGTTACTGGCCCCACACATCACCATGGGTACTGGTCCCACATCACCCCAATTCTTAAACTTCCTTCATTGGCTTCTGGTAAAACTTGGAATTTTTATTGATTATATTAAAGGCCCTGCATGTCCTGGCCCCTGTTTATATAGTGAAGCTGCTGAGCTCTTATTGTAGCAGTGGGCCTCACCTGAACAAGGCCTTTTACCTGTTCTCTGTTCCTATTTTAAACCCAGAGGTGATTGTGCTTTTGAGGCTGTAGCTCTGGGACTTTGGAGCAGCCTTCCCCTCTCTATCAGGTCTGCTGAATCTGTGGTTTGTTTTACCACTTTGTGACTGTGTGCTTTACAAAGTGCTATATAAATAAATAAATAATAAAAATTATTATTATTATTATTACATGAGTGTTGTTACTGAATGGTTCGTTGACCCATGTCGGTATCAGTTTGAAATGTGGTGAATTAATTACACAGTGTATAAGTGAGTCACATGTCATGCAGAATGGGTCATGAATATTGAGGTTTCCCACTTCAATAACATTTTTCTATCTCAGTCATTGATCTCTTCTATTATTCTGCTCACAGCCACACGCCACATTACAGATTAAAGTCAAAATGATTCTGGGAAAAATATCCTTTGCTTTAACTAAAAAATGAAATTACCCAAGGCTGTAAATCAGACCTGTCAGTGGATCTTTTTATTTTCTATGCAGCCAGTCTGAATCCATACCCTCTATGATGAGTGCTTCCATTTGCCACAACTTTCATCTGGAACCTTGCGTCCATTCTGCATCAGGCTGAATCAGAGCTCTTTGCACTGAGAGCCCTTGTGGAAAAATGACTGTTTTATAAATGGAATGGAAGCTGCACAAAGAAAGAAAAAGCAATGGGGGTCAGAGAGAAGGAATATAGCATGGGCTAAGACAGAAATGAATGAGTGAAATGTAGGCTGAAGCACTGAAAGTGTATTTATATAGACGCTTGCTCCATAAGGACTGTGCTACAGCCAAACAAAATGGATCTAGAGTGACATCCTATCAGCTCTGCTATTAGGCAGGGAACACTTTGTTGCCCTGCAGCACAAATTGAATACATTTCACAGAAGTGCAAAAAGCAATTCATTTCATCTGCCTCATTGTAGCCGAGCTTTTCCACTACGCAGTCTCCAATTTTCCGCTTTTTTTTGATTACCTTTCTTTTCAAAAATCTTTGCCCATGAGACCCTGTATGTGTTAACCACCTGCATTTTAGCATTGCTAATGCCCCCCCCCCCCCTTTAAAATGCCCAGGAGCTGCACCAAGTAGCTGAGCTGAGCTGCGCTCCAGCAGGCGTGATGGTAGCTGTGGTGTAATTAGAGGAATGCCACTGCATGCCTTGCAATCTACACTAATTAGCAAAGCCTTGCTGAGCTCTCAATCCACAAGGGCCCCACATGAAACAAACAAAAAATGTGCTAAAGTCACTGAGGGGCAAACAGATGTATAAATATGGTTGATTCACTATCTGTGACTGAGATTGGAGGTTTCCTCTGGAGAGGTGGAGGCTGAAATAACACTGCACTGTGCACCAAAGGAGATCTTCAGTTTTATATCTGCAATACATACTGCAACATTATGTCACATAAGTCAACATAAGTGAAGGAAAACATACCACAGCAGTGTAATACAATATGTGGCTGTGATGTAACAACGTGATGTGACATGGTGGAATATAACACAGCATGGTGTCAGAGCAGAGGATAACAAATAGTGACATTAAGTGTGTTCCCATCTGTGGTTTTTTATACCTGTGTTCAGTTTGTGCAGTATTGGCTTGGCTTAAACATTACTGATTTTCTATAATATTAACATTGTGTGAATTAAATCATATTACACCTCAGTCCTCAGTAAGTTTGTCATCTATTAAAATAACTCTTAATCTACATTAGATATTGTATTGTTAATTTATTTGCTCAGTAATTGTGAAATACTTAAGTTCCAAGCCCATCAAGGCAAGCTAAACCCTGATGTGAACCTGGTCACAGCTCATTTTGCTGTAATGACACTGTAACATACCTTTTAGCTTATCAGTGGTGATCGCTGCCACGGGTTTCCAAGCTGTGATATTACGGTCAGGAATGATAAAATAATGATAAATCGTAGGAGGAATCGCCATTGTTTCTGAGGATAAAACAGTCAGACAGATTCCACAAATGTGGCTCAAAGCATCTGTTTACAATGTGGTTGGGTATTTTGTATTTGCTTTCACATCGTGATCCCTGAAATCCAATCTGATGGTGAGAATCATAGATTCAAGTCATAGTTTGAACCAGGCAGTTTCAATTGCCCGTTTAGCCTTTTTATTTTAAATCTAAGCGCATTATCTCATAAGATACTTTGTTGGCCAGCTTCCAGTAGTCTTCACTTATCTCCTTTTACCTAGACAGGTACAAACACAGTTTTATCATTTATCAGAAAAAGGAGATATCACATTTATTTTCTCTGAGCTTACAAATAATGCACAGTGTTTGATGTTGGATGTGCTGTTTCTGAATTCAGTCTCATGTTTCATTAGTATTTTTTTTTTTATTGTTTGTTTTTTTTTTTTTCTGTGCGATGGTATGGCTCTGTGGTTGGTAGGTCCAAAATATATCCAACACCTATTGGATGGATTGAAATGTGGTGCAGATATGTTGAGATGAATCAATTATTTTGTATTCCACTTATTATCGGATAATATCAGCAGGAAAATATTTCGCAACAATTCAGTGCTTTATACACCATCATCAAATTAATTTTCATACCAGCAAACTGTCATATTCTCATTCTTATTCTTTCGGCATTTAGCTGGCTCTACTTCCACATCTTTTGTTTCTAGATGCTGACATTGTCAATTAAATTCAAAGAACAGTGTTAAGGAGGATGGATATAACCTCTCTCCGACCGCTGTCTCTGTTCGGTAGATCACATATGGTTGGCAGAAACTTTTAAAGCTTCTATGAGTCAATATCTGTCCTCTCTGTAATACTTACACATGGCTGCCTAAAACTTCTCAGTGATCTATACAGATAAAAATACACCATTTCTGTGTTGCTACTCAGTAACTTATCTCATGATTTACACCATTAGCTGTATTCTTTTTTGCCTTTACCACCCTGAATTTCACACATCTTTAAGCAGCTTGCCAAATTATCAATGGTGTTTCAAAGTGCCTTAACATTCCTTCATCTCGCACACTTCTCGGTCATTCGCTGGAGTCTTACCAATGCTTTGCATATTTGGGAAAATGATTTCGATTCGTGCCTACACTATTTGTGCCAGTGAAATTACAATCTAAAATTCCAGTGGTGGAAGAGTGATTTTTTATCTCATACAGGAACATATTTTCCCATGGTGTCTGGACATGACTGTGTGATTCTTACCTTTCATGATAATACTGTAATTAGACCAAAGAGGTCAGAAATACAATAATAAAATGGAAACTAAGACCAACCTCTCGATGGATGCCGTGTCAGAGGACCAACAAATACACCTGAAATTTAGAATATCATGAGCAACACTACACCAGAATAGAGTGTTGTTGTTGGCTCACGAGGGCTTGGTGCTAAACTGAGAGGCAAAATACCTGTCAGTTACTTTGAGGCCGACAGGCATTGTTGAATATAGTGAACCCTGCGGGAGAGAACTGCGACGACTACCCCATCAGAAAGGCGCGATGATGTTTTCATGTGATGGAGGGGCGCTGTGGAGCGCCCGCACGGTTATCTTGGTTGCCTCAGCCTATATGTAAGACTTGGGTGAGTCTCACTTCTCACCACAACCTTGACATGATGTGGTGGCGTGCAACATTGAGACAGTCAAGTAAAAGTTAAGGCTATAATATTTGTTACATTGTTTTAAATTCAGTTGAACTCACAGCAGTTCTAGCGCCCTCTTATGTGCTTTCTATCTTCCCCATTAGTTTTTAGGTAAAATCTGGTGTGTATTTTGTAGATTTTATGTAAAGTGTAGCAGGTGGGGAAAAAATCACCATTTAAGAGCACTCAGGCATTAAGAAAACGGGTTGCAATTACCTTGAAAAAGCTCCCCAGAAAATGCCTGTTCCTTGCTGCACAGTAATGTAATTTTTGCCAGCCAGATGAAAGCCTCACAGTACTGCTGTTCAAAGTATAAATGTGCAAACATGTATGCTAGAAGCAGCAGCTTCTATGAAGGATGGTGGTGGTGGGGGTACAGGTGTCCATCCTGGTGTCGCGCAAATCTTTTGAGTGCTTCCAGCGATTAGGACCACTGCCAGAGTTCTGCACGCGCCATCTGGACACTCCTCCACATGCAGATTGGGAGGCGCGCGACGCGCACCCTGCTGGTCCTAGAGCACCATGAAGAAGCAGAGGTAAGTCACATCGCGCAATGTATTTTAACAAACTAAATAACTTTGTTTTACTACGAAATGTCAATCATCCACCCTATGATTTTAGATTAGCTTTCAGAGGTTTTGGTGAAGATGTGTATAACGTATTTGACAGACCTTGCAGTTAGGCTACAGAGGCTGTGGGTGGAAGATGGAACCTTAGCACTTAGAGTGGCTTACCAGATGTTGTTTGTGTCTGGAGCCTGTCTTCCTTTATAACCTTGTCTCCTGTGCCACAGTGTGTATCCAGTCTCTGTGTGCTGCTCCACCATTCACACCACACTTCACCCTGCTCCTGAATCCATTCACTTTTGTTCCAACAGCCAATCCACTACTCCCCTCCCTGCCTGCTGGCCGCTGTCTGTGTTCATTGCCCCTCACTTTTATTCCCATGTCCTAGTCATTATTAAAACCCGTAATCTTTTCTCAGCCTCTAGGCTTGTTTCTAAGTCCACCAGTGTGACTGCTGACTACAGGCTGTTTCAGCCGGTGGAATGCCTGCAGCTCCTGACATTTTGCCACAGTTTCAACAAGTTTCTTCTGGGCTGGACACTTAAAGTTTTATTTTGCTACAGATACATACATGAGCGGGTCAGAAAGCAAGTAGCTAGGAAAGAGTGGTGTCCTAGCTTTATGATAAGGATTCGAAACATTACCTACTACATACTCAATGCAGGTGTGCTGTGTACTACCTACTAAAGAACAAATAATATTCCAAACTGACTGTTTGCGGCTAGCTCACCACCTATTTCTAATAAATTAAATACAAGCATCCTCATGTATCAAACACACTTGGTACCCTAGTACCTAGATAAATCGTATAGATATTGGATGGATTTTGCATTCTCACAGCTGCGTTAAAGACATATCAAGCATAATTTCTGCATCCTTTTTTTATATCTTACAATATCTTTATGCCTTGCTAGCGCCTCATATTTATAACACTTATTTTGTATTCACACTGTTTGTTGTTACCATCATCAGACCAAAACAAATTAAATATACGAAACTGTTTGACTCTGTTTCTTTGGTACTTTCATGAACCCTTTTAAATCAGCAATTGTTGTTTTTTCAAATATTATCAACCCTATACAATATGTATTTACAGTATGTTCTAATAATTGTGTTACTAGCACCTGAATTTGATTAGGACAAAGTGGTCTATAGTATATAGCTCCTTAGATCCCAGTGATTCAGGATGAGTAGGGAGAAATGTTTGCAGGCCAGCCGTTGCCAACCGTTCACAGCCGAGGTTATCTCAGGGCACTTTTCATGGGCAGAGTCTCAAACCATGCTCTTTATAATACTATTTACAGAAACGCTTACCATAGGCAAGCATGATGACAGAGAACAAAACTTTAGGCAAGAGAGAGAGATTGATACTAACATATGTAACAACAACAACAGTAATAGTTGTATTAGCGAAAACGCGTAAAGGCAGGTGCGCATGATCACAGTTGAACCTTCTATAACACTCTGGTGGTAGAAACATGCGAGCTGGGAGACAGGAGGGATGAGAGAGCACAAAACTACAGGAGAGGAAGATATCAGTTAGTATGCCTTCCATTTTATGATCATCAATATGTACATCTAGAAGGAGGAGCTCAATTGCATCATAGAATTTGAAGCTGAGCCTACTCAACGTCTCAGGATGGTTCAAGTACAGCCCAGTTCTTTAAGTAGTGGTGCCGTCTTGAGCACTGGGGGAGAAGTTTAAACATCTTCGTTTACAGAGAGCCGATGTGAAAGCTGCCTGATATATCTCTTTCCACATCTCCTGCCATTTTTCTAGCAGGCTTTGAATCAGAGAGTCTTTAGAAAGTTGCTGGGCTAGTATATAATTCTGTGAGTCAGTCTAGAGTGCTAATCCTGGAATTTGTTTTTGCCATCATAGAACAACAAGTTCTTTTACAATTTGATAATATTAAAAAGTCCTTGAAGTTTGTTTGCGGTTACTAATTAATGATCTAATGTGCTTTTAGCTCTGTTCTAACCCGTAACTCCTTTTGTTTCTTTTGTAGTACCTCTAACGCTTCTCCTTGATCTATGTTAGCTCCCTCTTCCTCTCTCTCCACTCGCTGCTCCCTACCTGAAGGCACTCTGCTGTCTATCCATTCTTCACTTTCCCCCTTTCACCATGACTTGTCTCCTCTTCTCTTCTCTCTCTCTTTCTTTCTTTGCTCATCTTCCCTCCTCCCTCTCTCTGCATCTGCCTCTTAGCAGGATTAACAGCTTCTCTGGAGGAAAGACTACCCTACCTGGGTTTGATGCATGGCCGAGTCCAGAGGGTGCAGTTAGATGATCTTGCTTTTTAATATGACTTCATTAGATTTACAAACTTTCTGCATTGAAGGTTTAAAACTGGTAGCTCTTATCTTTTACCTTTTCGTTACTCAACCAAGTGACATCACGTCCTTGGTCACCTGTTATCACGGCTATTGCCACATACAGAGACACTGCATCATTCTGTCTTGGTCTAGATTCTAGCTCTTTTTCACTCCATGAAACTATCCATAGCCTTTATATTTATTATTTCCTGCTTGACTCAAAAGTTTGACAGTTGCCTTTGAAGTGCCTTAATCTCTGTAATTGTCCCACATGTACATTTGGTCTATAATCCACGGGATGCTTTCCTTCTAACGGGGCGTATGTAGTAACACCCTAGACACTCTGTAACACCACAGCATTCACTCTTACTTTCTCAGTAGACTTGAGGTATGAGGATTTGATCAGACATCTATATAAACATTAAAATCTCACACGGGACAGGTGTCCATGCTTTCACTACAGTCTGAGGATATGTGTACCATTGGTAATTCTCATTTCATTTATAAGCAACCAAATACTTTTGTCCTTTACAAATAATTTCAACACTGTATTGCTGTCATAGCAGAATAGAATACAATGATCTTTAACATATTGTTTGAAAAATAAAAAACAACAAAGAACATTTTAAAAAATAAAATAATAAAACATTCTAAATACCAAAATAAAATAGAAATAAAATAGAATAAATACAGATACGCTTTAACACAATGAATTAGTCTAGACTGGACTTTTTTCATCAGAAACACTAAAGTCAAGTGACAGTTTTCTTTTGTGGATTCTCACTCACATAAACTGTCTCTGGCTGGACCAGGGGAAGTCCTCCCTCTGTTTTAGTCCACCTCACTGTTGTAATACAAATCCATTGTCTGCTAGACTGCTCCTCATCTTCATCTGGATTTACAAAGTCCTATCTTCTCTCCTTTGTCTGGGGATGAGAGGGAGGAAGGAGGACAGACAGGCGTCTGGCCGGTTTGACATCCCAGCTCTCTGTCCACCACTTGATGCCTTTGCCTTGTGCTGCTGTTGGCCTGTGGACACTGGCTCTGATGTTCTCTGCTTGGATGCTGGCACTGCTGCAGGACCTCAAGTGCCTTTTCAAGGCTGCGGCAAAGCGCTGCCTCCTCAACCCCTGGGCCCTGGGCTTGTGCCTTGTTGTTGTAAAGTGTGGGCTTTGTCTGCTGAATGCCTGCTTCTCTACTGCCATTCACCGACAGAAATCTTACAGTCTCTTCCCGCTTTTTGCTTCTGCATCTCAAACACCTAACTTCCACAGTCTTTGTTGTGTACTGTACAGATGACATCTTGCCATTTCCCTGTGCCTCAACTGTTGGTTTCAGTATCAAACTGTGGTGTGGCATGGAGTCGCGGACTGTGCCTATAGTGCTTGCTACAGTCGTATCGACCACTCAAAAGCGCTCGTCATTCTGCATTCACCCATTCCACTACACAAGTGCTCTAGCACATTCCACTATTACAAACATCACAATGTGGGGTTCAATACTGAGGATACTGCAGCAGGCCGGGGAATCAGACACATTGCTTTGAACAGTGAGCCCATCTACCTCCTGAGCCACAGCCACCCCAGGTGATGCAGTCCCCTGTGGGGTTGTACATTTGTTTATCAAGTAAAACAAAATAATTCATATTTACCAGGTGGGTCAGGATGTGAAATCCTCCATTGGCATCTTCATTTGCAGTCTAATTTCGCCATGCCCACACCCTGGCTAAAACCCACGCTGTGCATTAAGCTTACAATTTATGTTCAAAATAACTATGATGTTTTTAAAATGGTGGTCTTTATATTTTTATTTCCATTCATTGGGGCCACTGCATTCCTCTTTCAAGACATAGAAAAAAGTTGCTCATTACTTTGCAGAAATGAGAAAAAATTATATTGGATGATCCTTTCATCAGTCCACAACGTTTCTCCATTTCTTTGATGATATATTTTGTAGGTGTATCCTATTTCAACGCGTCTTTTTTTCTGTAGTGGGACTTTCGGGGCTTCTTCACCCGATAGATTAGCCTCCTGGCTTATCTTCCTAATTGTCCACAGTACTCACAGGTAACTGGACTGTCTTTGATCTCCTGGAACTGATCACTACGTGATCTTTGCACCATTCTGGCTATTGTTCAATCCATTCAGATGAGCAGTCTTCGTTTCTTCCACGTCTCTGGTTTGCTGTCATTTTAAAGCATTGAATCATTTTGGCTAAGCAGCCTATCGTTACTTCTTTATATAATATTTTCCCTCTCAATCAATGTTTTAATTGGCTTTACTTTCTTCTGAACAATGTCTGGAATGTTGTCTCTCCAGGTTTTTCAGAGAAATTGCATGTACAACATAGCTATCCTTAAAATAAGGCCACCTAGATGACACCTATTTCTTCATAATAGACCAGCCTCACTGGTTAGACTTCACTGCTATTATTTTGGGGCACCCTCCAGCTAAATATTCAATTACACAGGCTCAGGAGCATACATATCACTGATGTGGGTCTGTTGGTTTCTCTAATCTATTACACACACTGGTAGAATTGCTGCCATGTAATAATGACATAATTTCTGCCAAAACGATTGATCTGAATGTATTGGGCTACTATTAACTTTGAACACAACTGTACGTTCAGCAACCATTTTAAAGTCAGATCACATTTTCAGGCCTATTTCTAATGTATATATTACCTGCTTACAAGGTTTGTGTGTCAGTCATTTGAAACTTGCTTTTTAAAACTGTAGTCTAGCAGCAATGATGTAATTGTCGATCCTACTGTGGTAGCCAATATGAATATGTGATCTTCTCCCTCCCTCCTTCCCATTTATATCTCTATCTTTTTTTCTTCCTGTGTATGTATGTGTGTATTCTGTCCTGCCTGGTTGGGTGTAGTTTCCTGCAGTAGTATTTATAATAAATATTTTTCCGTCTTCTAAATAAAATAGGGTAGAAAATTGAGGACAATATTAAATATAAAAGTACAATAAGTATGAAAATATTGTTCAGTGCCTACACCTAAGTGTACGCCCTGTATTGATCTGGGTAATATCACGGATTGGTTTGGTATCACGCTCTATTTAAGTGCTCCATACTCCTTACCAGTTTGAGAGTTCCATGTCTGCGATAATGTGGAACCACAAGTGTTGGAACAGCTGCTTTTCCTCTCAATATCTGAGGGCATCTCCTGCATCTCTGAACCCATCAGACTGGCTGACCCCTGGACAGGGGTATGCAGGTGTCTTTCTGGCGTCCTAAAGTGATGACAGGAGGAGTCAAACATCATCTTAGGTTGCTTGTAGACAATGCTGCAGGAGTTGATGAGTTGGTTGATTGAGAATTCAACACTGAAATTCATCTAATAGCTACAGTTGTTTCACATTACATGTGGTCCCAATGTCAAGTGATGGCGCCTTATTGTTTATTACAGGCCGTAGTTCATAAAGACAGGTGAAATGATAGGTAGGCAAGGCGAAACTTGCTTGCTCAGGCTTGCTAATGTTAGAGCTGTGGCATCTGCAGGTCACCGCTGGTTCAAGGCACTGGCTGCAGATGCTGTTTAACCATTCAGCCGCCTCAGCTGAAACGCGCGGCCTGTAACACATAAGGAGAGACCACCATTTCCGCCACATTTACACAGCAGACGTAGGGGAACCACAACCTCTCACACAGTAAGGATGGGGCAGACTACAGGTAGGCAGCATATTTTGTCTGATGTTCTCTCTGCTGGTTCCTATAGATTTCAAGCTTACGCTCTGGCTGCTCTGCCCAAATGTTTGGTCCTTCACTGCCGATCCCCAGCTGTTGATTTTTGGTTTATAAAATAAATTCCATGACAGCAGATCCAGGTGGTGTTGTAAAATATACTATCTCTCCATCCCAGTACAATCCTGAAGCAGCCAATAATTTATTCAATTACTCATAAATAGCATTTATTTCCGTGTCCCTCACTGTCTGGTTATTGTCTGAAGTGTCACAGCCGTTGTAGTTAGGAAGTCCAGACAGAGACCGACTGTTATTAGGCAGCGTGGGAGAGGAGGCAGGGCTGGTAAGCTGAGCAAGTTGGTGTGTGCCAGCCCTCACTGGCTGGTGCCATCATGGCTGATGATCAATCACTGCACCGTAACCTCCACAGCTCAGACTCACAGAAAAAGCTATCCAGTCCTCTTTATCTGTATATAATGTTCTCATCAGTGCCATCGCTTGGCATATTTAGTACTTTTAATACTTAAGTATCAAAGATTTGTAAATATACTGTACCTTTTAGATTTTGGTTCAGGTCATATCAGAACTTTTATGGCACACATGCTGTAGGAGGCCAAATTCTGCAGCTATGGCACTGTTGAGGGTTTATATGTATTGATTTATTTTATTAATGATTTATGGGTGTTTATTCAAACGGACTGTAGTCAGACCTTCTGCCAGGTGTCATAGGCCAGATTCAGTTTAATTTACCAAAATGTACTGCTGCTTATTTTCCAAAGCTTGTCACGTGGGGCTAAAAAGCTTTTGCAGACCTATATGCACCTCAAAAGTAACTTCGTCAGCCAACACCAAATGTGAGACAGTGTACAGTGCAGACTGCAACACAGAAACTTTTACCTTTTTGTGGCCCAGCATTCCCCATACTGTAGGTGAGACTGCTGCAGGTGCAACAAATCACCCACATATGAATTCTTCTGTCTGGCTTTGAATATATATGCTTTAAAGTAATGGCAATCAGTGGTTTCAATTTTACAGTATGATCGTAACGATGGAACAGACTGATTGAAAAGGGCCATGGAGGAGTTATTACTAGAATGAGTATATATTACACTAAACTACACAATATAGGAAAAGCTGGATAGGTAAAGCCATTGATTAGATCTCATCATGATAGTTCTTTTGATGAGGGTGGTCGTACCATGAGCTGCATGGAAATGTACCCTCTGAAGTCTGACATGGATGGATGTGGCCAAACCTCCACAGGCACAAAACCCATTAATGTGCACTCAAGCGCAGGTTGTGGTGGTTGCTGGGGAAGCAAGGCGTCTTTATCTAATGTGGGCTCACAGTCTCATATTCGGCGAAAACTCAGTTGAATGACATTCCAACAAATAGAAATTGACACAAAGGCCAATGTGATGCCAGGTAGTATTTTCGGCGTACGGAGTACTGGTTGAACAAGACTGCATAAACTCAGCTGTGACTCTTTCTTCTTCCTCCTCCTTCTCTCTCTCTCAATTGTGTGTGTGTGTGTGTGTTGGCTGGCTTGGCTCACTGGCTCATGGCTCAACTCCACACCTGCGCATAATCATCTCCTCAAGCCACATTTCAGGGCCTGTCTCCTTCCACATTCGGTCACATTATTCAGCTTCCTCAATGACGATGGTATCTGGACTCAGCCTCAGTAGTAGTTTATTACTTACAGGTAATCCTCTTGTGTATTTCCTTGTACCTCTCGCTTTTCTATTGTCTCCACTGCGCCTGGGATCCATCGTCTGCAATGTTTGTTAGTTGTGTTTGACCGCGCAAGTTTGAGAGTCAGACTTTGTTCCTTCTCTCAACATTTTCTGAATCGGTTCGTTTAACAAATCTTTTAGTGTACCAGACTTTGTAGCATGGACTGCCATTCCCACTGCCTCCTGCCTACTTCCTCTGTCTACCTGCCCCTCATTCCTTCATTAAGATCCTTCGTTCCCCAGCCACTGACAGCATCTGTGAAATGGTAGCCTTTAACTAAACTTACTAACTAAAAGGGATAAAATGGGTAAGTGCCTTGTATGAAGATGGAAAAAACATAAGTAGTGAAATGAAGATTTCTTCCCTCTGCAACTAGGCTCCTCAATAAGATCTAGCCCCCACAACACACACACACACACAGATGTCACAGACTATAATCCCACACACCCCCTTGCATTCGGCTAATGTTATACACACCTATGTGTTACATTAATACATCTGGACAGCACCTTCAAACATTTGCCTCTACACTTTCTCATTTAGTTATGTATATTTACATATTCCTTGTAAATATATATTTTTACTCTTTCTCCTTGGCCTTACTTCTACCTCTCTATATCTGTCTTTGTTTCACTATCACGTGCTTTTATTTATGCAAACAATTCATATATGTACAAACTTACTTACAGCAATAAAGTCTGATTCTGATTCTAGAGGCAAAGTTGTTTAACATAAATTAGTAAAAAAAAAAAGTATTAATAGGATTTCAGTTAAAATATAAGTTGTATTTAAGTTTATTTTGATGGTAAATATGTAGATAATAAGATAACGCCTTACGAGATTCATGAAATTTGTTGCTGTGATTAAATTGGTTGGAAAAAAAGGCGGAGAGTGGGGTGGCATGAAATGACGCAACACTGAGCCACAGCTAAGCAGGCGCAGTATTGAAGCCGAGCGCATGTTTTGTCTTCTAAACGTTGTTAAACTCTACCACCTGATTCCTCATTGACTGTAATTTTGGGCCAAGTGTTGGTGTGGGTGTTAATGTAAGTTGGAGGACAGCGGTCGGGCAGTATGAGCTTTCGTTGGGAGCATCACAGTTCCTCAGATGATTAGTTTGCCTGCCTCGTTTTCAGTGTGGGAGCAAAGTTTGTCCATGGCAGCTGAGCTGTGGGTGGACTTCCTGCCTGTTCACGGAGGAGGAATTGTTCAATGAACATGAACCTGCGTGTTTATTTGCTTCGCGGAAGGAGGTTCTGTCGGCGCTGCTGTAGCTCACGGATCTAACGTGGTTTTCTTTTACCGTAGGTGGCCGTGTACGGGCCACGTTAGTGTAAATAAATATTTTAATTAACCGGTTGTTGCGGTATTGTATAAAATTATATGACAGAAGGTAATGTTGGACATTTAGGACATTGAGTGTTCGAGACAAGTGTAGCAGAAGATAATTGGATTAAATCCTATTTTGGAGGTATGGTGAGAATGGTATATATTTTCCAGCGGTATTTGCGTTACAGGGGTGGTGTTGTGTTAGTTGGGGGAATTGTTTGTGTGTGTGGGATTTAAATCTTAAGGTAAACATTTGCTTTGCAGCAAACTTTTTATCAAATTGCCTGTTTGTCTCAAATTGTCTGAAATCAGTGAATATAAGGAATATGGAATGTATAAATCAGCAAACTAAATTCACTCCATTAGTACGAGTGTTATTGAGTGGGGTGCCACACAGGAAATATAGGTGGATGAGGAGTCACCTCTCCGCCTCCTCTTCCTCTTCCTGAACACTTCTCTAGGCCCTTGAATTTGTCATCTGTGCCAGTTCAGTTTGCTCTTTACCTGGCAGACCTCTCCCCACGGGTACTTGCTGGCTTGGTGTCTGGTGAGGAAATTGAAAAACTTTTCGCATCCATTTGGTTCTTTACAGGTCTCAGGCAATACCATAATTGGAGCATCTTTACTTCCATTTCAGTCTCCTGGGTTTCTTCATGGCCTTCCTTGGCGGTCCTCCTCGCTTTGCTCCTTGCCATGGATCATCGCTCTTCCTCCCTCTGGCTCAGGGAGCCAGGCTGGTTGATGTTGTAATATAGTACTGCAGTGATGAGGACCAAGCGTGGTGAGAAAAAACTTTTACGGTTTGTGGCCTCAGGCTCTCAGGAAGGAGGTTATGTCTGAAGTCTTGGTGACAGATGTTCAAGGCTAGCAGTGGTGGGGCTAGTTCTTATCCTACTAGTTACTCCGTGTTCTCCTTTGGCTAAAAGTATTACTTTCTTATCCATGAACTCGCGGAGATGGCAGAGAGCAGAAACCCTATACAAGCTTCAAAATGCTCTTCTCAGTCTTTGAAGGTTAATGATCCTGAAATTAACGTACAATAGTGTTTTAAATTAGCAAAGCACACTGTACTAGGTTTTGGAAAAAAAATCTAAGTTTACTTTATGTTTTCAACCGTCTTGAGTTTGGTGTTCACTGTGATTTTCTGTTCATTGAGCTGCAGACAAGATTTTGTCCTTTAAGGTACAGAGAATTAAAGTTGAAGTTGTTATGTGTTGCTAAATCTTGCCACCCGCACTCAGGTTCTGTTTAATTTCCTCACAACAGGAGTAAAAATGTGCCTCAACAACAACCTTCACAGAAACTTCCACACTAATGGTTGTTGGCTAAAAATATTTCCTATCACTATTTTTTGGATCAGTGACAGAGTGTGTAGCTTCAGCGTTTGTCATATTTTGTCTCCATCATCACCCAAGGATAGTTGTATTTATTTGTTGACTGCATGGACTGTTAATCATTGTTTTCTATACTATCACATTTTTCCCATGGTAACTTCTTGTCCATTGCTTACATGATAATAGATGAGGTTGCTTATTATACTGTCAATTCAGACACGTTAATGGAAAATGGTGTGATGATTGCATTAATTCAGGCATCATCAGCAGGTGTGTTGAGTATATGTGTGACAGTATATGACGGTAGTCGCATACTGACTGATGTGTGGACTCTAATGTTCAAATTAAATGCAAGCCAGCACTGACTGGACCGTTGCACCTTCGCATATTGAGGTTCTGGCGGATCGTCGACGGCCAGCAACGCGGCGCAGTGCTGTTGCACATGTTGTATCAGCTCCTGTGTCACTATGCAGCCTTAAAACATGCAGCAAACAACATTATGCTGCTCTTTATCATGAAGACCAGACCGGGGTTTGTATGCTGTTGCCGATGCTGGCTCTCTGACCATACCTGAATATTGCCATATAGATGTGTACAGGCCGACTCTTATCAGACATGTGAGTTTAAAATTAGTTGGACAGTATATTCTTGAGGTTGCAACTACTTCCTCTTGATTTGTATATGTGAGAATCGTCTGAAATAAGCGTATCCAAGGTCTTGATGTATGTGACCATTTGAGGAGTTCTGGATTGTTGCTGGGAGGAGTCATATAAGGTATTAACATAACTATATTTGCCTTGATGGGTGGCGCTCTAACTTCTGGCGGTGTGTGTTTGAAGTGGGACTTATACTCGACCTAGAGTTTTTGTGTCACTGGCTGCCATCTACACTTTATAACCATCTACCCCACCTCTGTCATCCTTCCCTATTGTTGAATACTGCCTTTTTGCTTTGGTGCTCTTTGTGCTGCGACTAAACATGGTGACATTCAGCTTTCAGAGGAGCTTTTGAAATGAAGATAATTCATCAAATAAGTTCTTAAAATTGAGTCAGAGTAAAAGTGGTTTGTTCATTCTGCAGTCTCTCTATTCTAGTAAGTGGGGTTTCTTTCAAAACGTAAAGGTCACAATATTCAAATGGATCATAAAAAGATATGGATAACCTCATCCGTCCTGAAGGATAAAAAAATTTTATTAAGTACGGCTACTACACAACAGGAACCAGAGATGCCTTCATCCTACCAGACCACCAATCTTTGGTGAGCATAGGCAGGGGTGAGGTGAGTGTGAAATATTTTTTTAGCTTTACTGTAGATGGTGGCATTATCACTATCTACACAGTATTCTGTTTCAGACGTTTCTCTGCTGAGCTGTTTTCTGACACCAAAAGCATAATCCACGCTGCAGCTGGTGGTCGACTGAGGCTGCTCAAAGTATGACGGACGAGACCAGACACAGGAAAATTAGTTTGACATGGCGTTCAATAAATGGGGCTAACATGCTGGAGCTAGGGTTCTTGTGCGGAGCTGATGGTAGATTTGACAGGTCTGACCAGGTGGCAGAGTAAGTAAGCGGTACTGAGGAGGAGAGGCCGAAACTGGAGACAGGGTAACCGAAGAAAACTGGGCCACAGCCAGGCACACTATAAAACAGAGCCATCTGCATGCACCGTCTGATGACCGGGTGCATAATGGTTAATATTTTGTCAGGACACAGAACATCATCAACATCGTGTTTTCTAATGGCTGAAATTCCTCTTTGACCACAGCACAATGATACTTCAGTAGCCATCTATCTTTCCCTCACAAGTATGATGCTCAGAGTAGGTTTGCCTGCTTTGACATAGCTTCCTGACGCCAGAAGGGTTTAGAAATAGAAAGTTACTTTTGCTTTGGCCTTTTAGATAAAATCGTCACTACAAACGTTGTCAGTGTGTAGCTTCCGGCAGATACCTTAAAGCCTACTAACACAAAGTCTGTAGGCTTCAGTTCTCAGGTACAAACAAAATTAAAAATGTTTGGTTCAATGCAATTTATTCTCTCTTTCTTATGTTTTGTTGTTGGCTTTTAGAAATTTTAATTTCTGCAGTGCAACTGGAATGACAAACCTGAATTTGACCTTGGATAAAGAGGCTGGACAGGTGAACCTCAGCCAATCATGTTGCATCAAGTTGCGGATTACAACGTTCCTGTTGACGCCATAGAAGGTGACTGGAAAAGCCAGAAAAACTCAAATAAATAAAGGTGCTGTAACTACACAGAAAGACTCAGGCTCAATTTAAACTATATGTAAATTGATACTAGACTATATCTAGTAGTATTCTTCGTAGTTTTAGAGATGACTTCTTATAGTAATTCTTGGTCTCGCTGCAGAGGTTACGACGATCTATAGTTGATAAAATCATAAATTGACACTTTTAGACAAGTCCATCCTTTTTATGATCTTTTACAAAAATGATGGGAAAAAAATTTTATATCAGTTTTGGTTGAAACGTTCTGTACATTCCTAAATGGGTCTTGGGCAGGAGAGGATGAAGTCTGATACTGTCTTCTTGGTGGAATAAAGGACCAGCACTTGAACAGCAGGAGGGGTTAATAGGGCCAGGCATACCTTAGAAGAATGTGAATGGAAAATGCAGTCTCTAGGCCACACACGACTGGCAGGGCAGCAACATCTGTCACGGCTCTAATGACCGATTACACTAACGGAGTTGGGGCTGACAATGCGATTTTTTGAGTGTTCGTAAATCAATGATCACCAGTATACATTCTACCACTCTTTGCTAATGCCACGCCATAGCAGGAAGTGCAGGTGGTAAAATTCAAATATACGCCAGCAATAAAAGAAAGCGCATATCGTCGCCACAACAAAGGTACATTTTGTATTGTGTGCTTCCACATTGCCTGTGGGCTTCACCTTTAGTCTGGGCGTGCAATGTCTTTATCGCGACGAACATATGGAGTCTGTATTCGTAAAAAAGCGTTAAGATTGCCAGATGCGATACGTATCTGACGTAGCAGTGGCGCTGCAAATTGGTTGATCTTTTTATAGTGTGTGTGTGTGTGTGTGTGTGGGCTCAGTATACTTAGCAAGGTCAACAGCTTTCTGGGGACCAAAATGGTCCGTGTTCGATAAACCATTTGGGTTAGGGACAACTAGATGCATTATCTCTCCAAGACGGGACTCACAGGCTGTTGCAAAAGGGTGTGTGTGTGAGTGTGTTGTGCGCTGACTTCATGCATTTTATACCATTGTGGCATGGTTTGAACAAGCACTTCAAGCGGTGAATAGCTGATCACTGGGGCCTGGTATGTCAATCAATACACCTATTAATGGATAATGCTGACCAAACGTGTGGTATTGTGATGGGAGTGGGTTGGTTATTTGTTAAATAAAATCTTGATACCTTTAGATGAAATTATGATGATGCAAAAATACAATTAGAACCATGATGGCAGGAAACACACTCAATAAGCACTGTTATACTGGAGCAGGCTCCTATGCTCTATAAATACAGTTTCAATGCTTTGTAGTATATAGTTTTTAAAGATGTATGACATTCTCTGATTCTGGTCCATGGTGCATATTATAATATCACCAGATGTCATGCCAATCTCCTGCTCCACATCCCAAAAGTGTCACTGGTTTACATCAATCCGAGGTGGCTGGGGGCTGGGTACCCATTGGTAGCAATTAGGATGGTCAATTTTGGCCATAAAGGGATGGACATGGTCATCAACAATGCAAGACTGAAACAACCGTTGGCTTCTCCCATCATCCTTATAGACTGTTGGCCTTTAAGACAGAGTTGGGTCCTTGGATTCACGCAGCGTTCATTCACCGGTATCAGACAGGCCTGCGTTTTCTGATCTTTAACTGTCAGTTTGATGATCCTGTTCCACCGCATAGACAGAACATGCACAATGAAGGATGTAAAGCTTTCAATGGTTTATACCTCTTTTTATATTGGATGACCCATCCAGTTTCCTGTTAAACATACCGGCTGGCATTAGCAGCTATGTTACCTGCACGTAAGCACTAACCTTAACAAAGGTTGTTGGGTTTTGTGGACCAATGTTGAATATAAGATCTAAATGTCCATAATGCATTTGTTTATCCTTTTCAGTGTGTTTTCTTTAACCTTCCTTTTCTGATGGAAATATATGCTCCATTTACCCCATTAATGACACCAAGTGATGGCATTTGAGACGGTAATGCCTCTTGACGTTCCCTTTTCATTTTCCTTTCTAATGATTTCGCCGATGATGTTGATCTGTACGCATACTCAGACTGTTAGTAAAGTCATCCTGATCAGTGGGTGAATCTTTGAGCTGTAGAGATGGTGGAGTCAGGCATTTGATCTGGGGGTTTATTTCATTCTCTGGTCTCTGATGGAAGCTGCAGACAAACTCAAATGATTTGCCCAGGCATCTTTATTTTGATTAATCTTAACGATAAGAGCTTAGTTTCTGATGGGGTGGGTGTTATATTCCATATGGATGTACTGAGATTGAAACCTGGTTTGTGAAATATAAACTGGTGGAGCCGTATTCTATCTTTCATAGATGTATTATTTTATTCCCATTTTCTCTATACAATGCTGATTGCAATCTATGCTGACTGTTGTCATTTCTTCATGTTTTCCATTTCATAGAGTCTTGTACTGATAGGAAGACTTGCTGGAGAATATAAAGCTCAGTGGTAGAAGATGACATAGATCATCATTCTAAAAATTTTCTCCCTCTCATTTTCCCTCCTTTATGATATCATATGACCAGGTAGTGTTAAAAAATCTCTAGTTTTTTTTTCTCTGGTGGGTCATTTTACCTATGGTGGCTAATTATTTCCCAGACACCAATACCCATTATATACGGGTGATATTCTGCTCAGTACTTTGAAGTGATTTGGTAAAACTAGACATGTTTGAAACATGTATGTGAGCAAAATGTATTACATTTCTTAAAACTACATTTTCTATTTGACATATATCTCATGGTTCTAGACCTGAACATCGGTCAAAATAAATGAGTTAATTACAATGCTCTTTGTGCTGTTGATGCAATACAGCATTATTTACCAGAGAAAGTATTAAGACGGGCCTATGCGCAACCAGGAAGCTAAAATAGTTTTAAATAGGGTTTGATTCAGATATGTCCAACCTCTGTCTGTCACCAGCCGTTCCTTCTGTCTATTTGTTGTTTTCCTCATTGGAATTCTAATCCAGTGTGTTTTCTTTAGCTTTGGCAGGTGGATATGACATATCATCAGCACATAGTGAGCTGATAGGCGCAGTTAATATCTATAATGCATTCATTGTGGATACCATTTATCTTGAAACTTCATTGCCTCAAGACTCTTAATGTTTTATTTTGGATTTAATTTTAAACAAGCACTGGCTGCAACAATTTACTAACTGGTTTTCATTGAGTAGCTGTACATTACTTTTTTAATCCTTATAATGCTAATGTAATTCGCCCATGAACAACAAACTATGATAGAAACTAATACTTGATTGGATATATACATATACATGATATGTGCACATACAACCAAATTCTGTGCCTGTAGAAAGAGCAGAGAGAAGAGAGAATGGTTGGTCTGGGACTAAGGACTGGAGAATAAGACTTATGTAACCCTAGGAACACAGGGCACCACGATTCCAGATCACACTGTCGCTACTGCAGAACCACCAAGTAAAATTTTGAGTTAGTACAGATCAAACCCAAAGAGGAGTTCCCATGGATCAACCGACAGTCAACACACCTTCTGTTGATGTTTTTTTTTACTTGGTTTATTACTTTCTAGCATGATTAATGCCACCGAAGACATCAAATATTTAGTTTTTTTAAACACTTTTGTTACTACATAAATTCATATAATTCCTTCATAAAAGTTTTTAGTGTCTTCAATATTAATCTAAATGTAATGTGTGTGATAAGAGAGTAGGTCATTTCAATGAATGACTCCTCCTCACCTGCTGACTTTCACCAGTTGAGGTACATTGCTGACCAGTAAACCCGGAGCCAGTGGTCAGCGCTCGTCTTTATTTCAGCACCTAGGGCCACTAATGAAACCATCAAGTACTCAGCGCAACAGCCACAGGCTGGAGTGAGCCCTGTATGAATCTGATAAGGTGGGCAGCTAAATCATAGCTGTGAAATTAGCCTGTCATTATGTCCACATGCAGTCTACTGTAAGCAGTGGGGCCTATCGCTGATTTAATCCCCTCACAGAGGTGGCTCCGTGGGTCAAGCAATCTACAGTCAGCAATCACATTCAGCGTAGCAGCAGCCCGCATTGGTTTGTAGTAGAGCTTTCTGTAGTCGCGGCAACTGGCTGACTGGGCCAATGACAGAGCTAAAATATGGATAATTAATAATGTGCAGCAATTTTAAAGTTTAAATACAGTATAACGAAGCACTTGACAGCATTTCTAACCTGAATCTGTGCTGGAGATGAATCACCTTATAGATTTACGCCCATTGATGTTTGGGACATCTTTACATAATCACCGTGTTTAAATCCTCTGGAAATTAAACATGCATGACTAAACCAAGCAACAACTAGCATAGTCTTTCTACCTCTCAAATCCTAAAAGTTTAATTTCTAAACATGTATTAAATGGATGTATTTATCTTTGAACATGCCTCTTTCTTTTTTTTCAGAAAGTCGATGAAAGAAACTGAATGAGAGATTGTGTGTTGGATTATAGAAATGATGGGGAAGCACTAATACAACACTATCTGTCCTCAACTTGTAAGATTAGTTGTAGCCAGCTTAAATTAGTGTTTTTAGGCTGTGATACTCCTTGTCATTCAAAATATATACACCAACCACACAAGCAGCATTTCTGATGTATCTCTAAGAATCTCTATTTTTTCCATTTAATAATAAAATATAAACTTTAAATTTGAAAATAAATTTACAGGGGAAGTTGCTTATCTAACATAGAACTGTCTCATCTCTTCCTTTGGCAAATTGATGTAAGTCGTAAAAATAATATCTTCTCATTACAGTATTAGAAGATTACCTTCCATATCCCACAGTGAGTCATTTTCTAATCAAAATACCATCATACAGAGAATAATTGGGCACAGCACCCTGTGGTTTCCAGCTAATTAAACATTCTCTTCCTCTCACCGCGATATGACCTCACCAGAGTGAACTGAACCAATTCAATGGGCTCCCATACAATTAACACTAAGTTGGGACAGACTGAACTAAATATTTCCATTTGATCTAGATTATTTTGTTTTGCAGCATTTCACTGTTGACAAACTTCAATTGTACTGGTTTAACAGTGAAGCTCTGTGAACAACAATATAAACATTCAATCAACTCTGTGGACTAAGGCACTGACGAGTGGGGCCAAGGTTTGTAGTCAAAACTGAAGTATATAGTTATAAGTGAGATCAAATCCTAACTTAGGTTTAGCAAATCCATCGTCAGGGCAGCTAGTTCAGATGCAGGAGGTCGAAGTATGTGAGCAGTCCGGTAACCTTGGGTGCAGCTGAGATTAATGGTGTGTTTGTGATAAACAGTGATGATGAGGAGACGATACGAAATACAAACTTAACTTCCTGCCTTGGTGGGCATACACCAATTCACAATTCTACTTTTATTTATCTCAGTGTAGATCTCTTGCTGTCCTGATTATTTACTGCTGCTGTTGTGTTGTATTTGTTAATTTCTACGTCCAGTTACATCGTATTAATTAATGCATATGCATACAAATATTGAAGTAATACTGAAAGGAAAGGACTGCTGAAACCTGCCTAAATCACATATGTTTTAACCTTCTTATTCTCCACACTGGGACATACAGTGCATCATGCCCTCTAATCCCTAACTTTTCTTTTTTGCTAATACACTTCCTGCCCTCTGCCATTCTACATAATCTTGACATCCGTGCCGCATGTTATTCATTGCTTGTTCTGAGTTCTAATCTAAATGTTGCTGATGATCACAGGTGCGCCTGCGGCTAATGAATGTCTCTGAAAGCATTTAGACTCAGGACCCTCTCTTCATGCATTTCCATTAGCCTGTTTCTCTGCACATTTTTGAATTGATTGGCACTTTTCCGACAACAAAGATCCACATGTGCTGCCTGTGGTTATTTGTGGCTCAGCTCAAGCTATGTTAGAAAGCACTCAATGTCCACTTTGCAAGAGATTGTGATTGAACTCAACAAATTAGAAAGATAGATATGTATTATCACTTAAAGTGGAATCTGGAGGCAGTGCATTTTAATCTGACGGCATTGATTTGAAAATCAAGACTTTGCATTTTACAAATTCGGCCAAATCACCATGATGTGTCTGAGTTATCGTCTGGAAAACCCCATATCTTATTAAAATTAGACTATTCCTTGTTTTGATGATGTTAAAATACTGCTTGTTCGTGTCAAGATTTTCACCGGGCACTGGGTGTTTAAGTTACATTTGGCAATACTAGGATTTAAGGAACATTTTTTGGTTAATTACACATAAATAAGTCCTAGTGCTGCCAGCTCCTGGGATGGAAAATCCTTATGGTTAATGATTTAGTTCAGACTGAAATATCTCAACAAGGCGTTGATTGCCAAGAGATGAACCCTAATACCGTGATCATCGGCTGTTCTTAGCACCACAGGCAGGCAGAGTTTTCCCTTCTGGCCAATCCCTTTACATTTATGGGACAGACTGGCACAAAATTTTGTACAGACATTCTGTTCCCATTCAATCTGTTTCTGGCTGTTAATCCCTGACCTTTCCTTTAAGCACCACCATGGGGTTAACTTGTTTATCCGTTTCGCAAAATATCTTGACATTGGATGGATTGCTACCATTAAATTTGGTTCAGATAAAAATGCCCTCGGATGAAATGTAACAACTGTACTGATCCTACAGCTTGTCTGGCTCACTATTAGCTCAAAATTTCAGGTTTCCAAACATTAGGTTTATAAAACCTAATGTCATTCTCATCAGCTTCAGTTGTACTTTGTGATCAGTGCTAATTCCAGCACTAATTTGACCGCATTTAGCTCAAGCGCTGCTCTGTTCCCAAGTAAGTGCACAGCAACTTCGCGGAAGGTGTTATGTTCTTACTCTTGTTCACATAGCAAAAGACACAGCACTACCTTAGCAAACCATATGTAGACCCTTGCCCCTCGACAAAAGTTCCCTAATTGATAAAATATACATAGTTTCAGGCAGCATCCGCATTTCTCTGTGGGAAGTGTAATTTGTAGGGGACAACACCACAGTATATTCATATTAGAATACATAAATTGAACAACTCTTGAATATCACATCAGGATATGGGCCTTCCCTCCGGTTGTTAAAGTGGCCCAGCCCTTGGTTAATAATCTGCAGGGAGCCTCTGCTGTTATGGATAGGGCAATCAGGATAATTGATAAGTGGCTGCTTGTGGAGAGAGCCTCCATAGTCATTGGAAACTCTTGGCTCTTTCTCCGGAGAACTCTCTATGGCTGTGATGCGCTGGGTCTCATGGTAACTGCAAGATGCTGGTCTAAACTTGCAGAGGAGATGCAGAGTTGGATGTTGTTTCGATATAGCGGTGGATAGCACTCCAAGGACAGGCAGCCTTAGGCCATCTCTTTGTGTTTTCTCCCAGGCAAGTAGCAGTCAATCATGGAACTATTCCCGAAGCCTCTCACGCACTAAATTGAATCATAGTTGTTTGAGATGGATTATTCGTGCAGGCCTGTGTTTCCCGAAAATATTATACTCCATTGTTCTTGTTTCGGAAACCGGCACATGAGCTTTTCAGCAAAAGAAATGTTTCTCAACTGCTTTAATGATTTTTTGCCAACAATCTACTCAAATGTTTTCTATTGACGCTGAAAAACTGGTAATGTCTTAACACTGCCAAAGTAGAGTATAGTATTTCACACTGTATGCGGTGGTTCACAACAAATTAGCAGCATCCCACACAAAATATGGATTATTTATATTCCATTTTTTAGTAGTCAGATGAAGTGCAAGCAGCTGTATATCAAATAGAAAAAATGACAAAGACCATATTTATACAAGGTAAATTACAATTACTGGCTCATGGCATGGCTGAACAAAGGGACAGTCAATTAATCAGTAATATAAACTCTTGGTGACATGATTGTCAGTAGGAATTGACACCAGCCTGGCTCTTCCTTTCCTCCTGTCTCTACCCATCGCTGCCTCATCCGTTTGCAGAACAGTTTACACAGTAATAATTGCCACTGCAAAGTGTGCCGCAGAGTGGCAGATGGGATGTAGCAATTAATGCTTATTATCATCGCAAAATATAAGTGCGCAGATTATCCCATAACCACCACTGTTTTCGCCTGCTGCCACCACAGTATCTCTTGAGACTTCGGTCAGGTTTCTATTCAGATACCTCAGGTTTCTGCCACTGCGAAATATTTTCAACAATCTGGTGGCATTAAGGACACTAAGACAACCGGCTCAGTGGTTTGTTTGCTGATGCCTTCTGGCAGTTAATTCTGAAAATTTGATAACTGTTTTGAACAGGTATTGGATATCATTGTTTGTCATTTCATATAGAGCTGCCTAGGAATATGTGTTTGGGGGTGCAGAGGCACACAGCCATTACAGCATTACAGGCTTATTTGGTTGCTGTTGCTCTGTTTCATGATGTGAAGGTCAGGCATGGAAACAGGGTGGGTTGTGTATTGTTGTTGCCAGGCGTATTGGGATGTACAAGACAGACTGTTGCAAAAGAAATATCTACTGATCCATTAAATAGTATTAGATATCATCTGTTGATGAGACGCATACCCGCGCTTTATTATTGTATCACTTTGTTTGGCATGGTGCGTCTTACTGATTACTTCTTTGGGTTCAACCCACAAGAAGTTTAACAAGGACCATGTTTGTAACTAATTGTATCCTTCAGCTGACTAATTTGTAAAGAATGACAAGCATATCAACGATGGGTGCTGGTGTCATGGGTATCAACAATAAAGCCAAATTCTGCTTTTGATTAAGGTGGTACATTTTGTTCCATTAGCCCCATGTGATAATTAAACAAAATCCTTTTATTTTAATTCGATAATTTGTTACTTTTTAATCCATCAATTTATTTGAGTAATTGCAACCTGATGATTTCCCCCAAAATACCTTTTCGGTTTTCGAAATGAACTATACATTCTATATATATGAATTTGGTTGTGTAAAAAATAATGAAGGATATTATTGCACACCACAACGGATACCAACGCGAGGTCAAAGCTAAATGGGAAGCCGGGTATATTTTGTTGGGATTACTTTAAATCACCACCTCATTGTAAAATTCAGGTGTCACGCAAAAAGTTTCAGTTTCCTACTGCACAGTCAATGTTATTGTCTCTGTCCTATGGAATTGTTACAAATAATAGATCCTGTAAACCAGAGCAGGAAATACATTTCCAAAGCATTTACCTTGTCTTTCCTTACCTTATTTCTTTTTCCTCTTTCTGTCTGTGAATACATAAGTAAAAGCACTGTGGTAAAATGAAATCCATGAGTGGAGAAAGCACACAAAATTACAGGTACACCTTATAGTCTGTAACTGTGGCTGAGTAAAATCAAATAAAAGCCGTACATTATCTACAAATTCCACATTCATTAACTTGTTTCAACATTTCTTCTTAGATTTATACTCTCTTGGATAACATCTATTCCACCTTTCTTGAATGTAATGTTACATTCAGACATTAATCGAACTGTGATGATAAATTCAACATGTTTACATATAGAGCATGTTAGCCTAGAAACAGTTCCACATGGCAGAGACAAGTCCAAGATTCAACTCCATTATTTCTACTCACATACACTCATCTGGTATGTAAAGTTGAGTAGTCATTAACTTCTCAGCACCACTGATTGATGTATTCAATTTGATTTGTGTCAATAATTTACGCTTGCTAATGCCACTCAGTATGTCCAGCCTGCTACAGATATTCCAGTGTGACAGATGACAGACTTTTTGCTCACTTAAAATGCAGTCAATAATCTCCTTGAAGCAGTTTGTTTGTTGTACTCAGGACGGGCGTCTTTATCTACACTGTGACAGAGCTGCTCTCTCAGTCACATACAGGGCTATTCAACTTTATGTTGTTTTAAAATAAACCACCAATGAGGTGAGTGAAGTGTGCGGCTGCCAACAGGGCTCCTCAGTGTAGGTTGTCCTCATTTCTGCGTGCGTTCCTCTGAGGCTCTCTGACACCTCCTATGAAAAGTCAAGTGGGTGAAACTGAAAAAAGTCCATAAATCAACATCAGTGGTTTGATGCTGTGTGGATGTTCCATCTAGGCTTTGAATATAAATAGGCGATTATGATTTTCATACCTTTTCTGTCATCCATGGAACACAGCCCAGATGTCTCTCTAACACGGTTATTGGTGTGGGCTTTATCAGTCTGAGAGAGAGAAAAACCAAAAGTAGAGTCTTTTTTGCTGTAAGGACACATCATCAAATAAATTAAAAGGTTGGCTGAATCACACAGGAATACCAAACAGTTTCCCCACCTCTCTCCATGTAGAGAGTAGGTGACCTTGTGTGCAACAAACTATACTATCATCCATCATCAGCTGTCGGTGGTGCTCAAGCGGTATGGTTCTGCTCCTGAGCTCATCTGCTTTGTGTGCTGATTTTAAAGATACAGATGAAATCGTTTTCCAAGCTGCTGCATTTTCTCCATAAAATACTCCATCACCAAAATCTCATTTTGTTTCTTGAATGTATAGGCAAGTGTTCTTTTAAAGAAAGGTTGACTTAGAAAAGGCCATTGTTTCATACTTGACGTTGCATATTCGTCTGGCCAAAGGGCAAGTCTGTTTTGTTACAATATCTCTGAAGGGCTGTTAACTGAGCGAAGCATTCTTTGCCTTGACAAGACCGCGAAACCTAGAGGTGTTTGTCTTTGCATCATGGTCACTGCCCTGCACTCTATTGATCCTTGCATTGAGCAAATCATGAACTAGGGGATTTTCTGTTTTGCTGGCTTTGTTTTATCAGTTTACTCTTTGGGCTGTGCTTTCATCTATTTCTTTACCTTTGCAGGCTAAAATTTCAATCGAAAAACCCGCTGTTATCAAGACTGGCGGCGGGTCGGTGACTTTTCGCCTCTTCGCTCTTTGAGTTTTCCAGTATATCCGTGACGGAAAATAGTAGCATAACAACTTCCGGAATTGAACTGCTTTTTCTTTTAAAGATACCTTAAAACTCTGACGCTTGGAATCTGGTGACCTCTGATTTGGTCATTGGATCGCCTTCGGCGAGCTGTGGGACCCAGTCATGCCTAGTCGCGCGGCTTTGCTTCTGATGGGCGCAGGCGGGCAGGCTCCCTATTTGGTGTGGGCTCTGGTGGGACTGTTCTCCACGTGGGTTAGAGCAGGAGGCCCAGAAATCTCTGGCTTGTCTTAAAATTTTCAACCAAAATGCATAGAGGACAGGGTTGAGGCTACTGTTGGTGCTGTGGCTGACGATGCACAGGTTTGCAACATCACGAAGGGACACATTTCAATCTCTTCCCGTGAGATGCGATGAGGTCAGCAGATGATGAGGCAGCCACCACCATTGCCATCTGCGGGTGATGCGGGCGCGTAATGCGGTCTTTCATGGAGCCTGAGGCAGGTGAACACTCCTGGGATCATCAGGTACGCGCGCCGCGGTGGTGGCCCATTACAGGGACCACAGAAAGCAAGGTAGAGGCTGGATCTTGGCTGTGTCCCAGTACAGTCAGGGTCAGGAGCTTCCGGCCACATGTTTCCTGGAAAAGAATTGCAGTGGTCATAGTGGGGTGGTTTAAGCCATAGGGCTTTGTATTTTCGAAGGTTTAGGTGATTTCATGGATGCCATTTCAGATACATTTTCAAAATAACTTCCTTTCTACAGAATGGTGTGTAAATGTAACAAAACTGGCTGTAGTACATGGTTAAGGCTATTTCGTTATAGAAAATAATTAGTTTGTACAATTATGTCTTTTCAGTCTGCTCCTGGAATCCATCATAGTATGGCCTCAGCTGTTCAAACAAAGGTGAAATTTCAGTGAATAGTTGCATGAGACTTGAAAAAAAAGACAGGTTCAGTTAAACAACACTAACTTTCCAGTCTGGCATGCAAGCATTCTTTAATAGTTAGAGATTAACAGACCATCATTGTCAGTTTCGACTGTCGAGTCTAAACTCCATCATTATTCAATAGGGTTTAGGAGCAGGGGGCTTCTAAGCTGCCTGACCTTTTTGACAAACACTGTGGCCCTGGTTAGAGTTGGGAAGAATCATGCTTCGTCTAAAAAGAAAAATGAACGCCAGATTCTGTGGGGCGACCGGTTAGAAATGACGGTTGACTGTACTACATGTCCATCACCAAATTGACCATCATACCCTGATACCGCCGGCCAAAAGTCAAAGTAACAAATTTGCAGTTATAGCTGGCGCGGTTATGCTGTTCCTGAACGAACAGTTATTTTACTCACCTTGCGCTACACTGGTGCAGCGGTGATTTCCTCATCAAGTCGTAATCCTTTCAAGTACATTTATGGTGTTAGGGTTGGTAAATAAATATACTCCTGTTTCTGAGGAACAAAACAAGAATGGATTATTCTCTGGTTATTCCTCCCATTTGCTTTCTCTTCTCCAGGTGTGCAGTAAGGGTTCCTGGATGTTATTTACAGCGGTTCATTACTAAATCAGCCTGTCAGATCTAGTGCTCACTCTGATGGTACTTCACTTTGCTACATAAAGGGCACACTGCTTTAGCACCTGGCACACTAGATGTAAATCATGTGATTTGTCTGCAATGAACCCATGTGGATCTAATGGATCGTTTAGGGTCATGGATGGGACTGGATTCATATTAACATTCTTTTGCTGCCATGAGCCATGAGGTCTTGGGATCCTCTTTAAAATTGTTATATTTCTCCAACTTTGGAGTGCATGTTCAGATTAACTCACCTTGTATGGAAGACCTTTTAACTCCCCAGCCTGCCCAAATGTTAAGTTGTTTAGCAAAATGAACAGGAAAATATGAGAAAGTCTCACCCATTATCTGCCACTTTGGTCACAGCCATGATCATAATTAGCTTTAATTGCTGAGGACAGCACCCAGATGAACCGTTGATCAAGCTTAAGCTTTATTCGACGTCTCGAAACTCCAGCGCTTGACCAGGTGCTTTACGGCAATATAGCAGTCACTCATCATGGTGATGAAGATGCTTATGAACATGTTATAATAATCAATAGCAGCGTATCGCTTGCACAGGACTTTAAAATGGCCAGGTGTTCATGTAATTATTTGGCACTCTAGAAAAGGGAGAGTGCTGGTTGCCAGGGGCAGCAAGAGCCAGGTGCAGAGAATCCCAGATGTTTGTAGCTTCTTGTCTTGGGGCGCATCTGATTTGTGATCACAGAGCAGAAAAGTGTTTAATGTGTAGCAGTATTAAGGCAGCTGGGCAGGTCTGATATGGGATATAGGGGGTTAAGTGATACTCCTGCAGTGTGTTTCTGGCTTAGATGAAAAGTTAATTTCCTCCTTCTATCAGTGTACGGTAAAAAAAGGTTGTGGACAGTTGTGCCAATTCCTTACAGCTTAGATGTCTTTTTTGAATGAATGATTTGAGATAATGGACACATTTGCCTTCTTGGCCTCAGTGCATGATGGGAAGCCTGAGAGAGCTGTGAAAAAATACTACTGCCGGGCGAGTTCATATATATTGTGTCGCTGGATTCTTTTAGCCTGGGACTGTGCATTTTTCTTTAATGGGTGTCAGATGAAATCACTTTTTCCTCTGACGTGAAAAATTTATAGTTGTCATTGTAGTACATTATCCAGCTTATTAGATTAAAAATTCTCCCTGGGCTATCTGACTATTTTCTGGGCATCTCTCACTTTGAAACCTTACAGCTATTCAATACTGTATATGTACACATAAATCACCAACTTAGTTTTTCTGGGAGATAAATCATTACATTCAAATACAAGTCAACCATACTTTTCAGACCATAATGAATCGATAGAAAGCAATAGGACCAAATTTACCACAAATTTCATTAGATGCACATAATACATATTACAGTGAATATACAAGATATAATGCAGAAAATTTGCTGTATAAATAGGAATAATAGATTGCACAATGACAACATACCTCTGATGTTTCAATGGGAAAAATAGAAAAAAATAACAAGTTCATATTCGTAGGTCAATCTTTATTGTTTTGTTCCATCAGAATACACCCACCCCAATGTGGCAAATGGGATATTTGTATTGATTTTCTCTAGTCATTTCACGGGCTGTATAGGCCAATAATTCTGATTGGGGGCATTTTTTACAGCAAGGGTTTCAGTTGATTCGACTATACACGGCTCAAACACAGGCTCCACTGAGTCACAAGTAATCGACCACTGATTAAATAGCTTAGTACATGCACACAATAAAGAAACCTGGTTGTCATGGTTTCTATTAAATTAGCACCATGTCTTGGCTCAAATATCTGTTCAACAAATTTGTAAAGTAAATTACCCAACAAGCGACTACATCAAGGAATGATCAATAGGAAGAGGCCGTTCTAATGAGCACTGAGATAGAGCTAGATGGGTGACCATTACATGCATCTCGATGACTCAACCAGTTTGTTTACCATACACCTGCCTGTTTCATCACGTGCGATTTAAAACCCTTCTCTTTTTATCTTGTGAAAATTCAAACCACAGAGTTTGGACTGTTTCAGGGCAGCGGCTGTTCAGGGCAGGCAGGGCGTGGCTGGGCATGCACATTTTTGACACAGGAGGAGTGGGTTAATGGATGTGAAATAATTTCTCACCATAGCAGCTTCATGGATTTAGATTCCGTTCAGGACTCACTAACCAAGTATCCATTAGTCTTACATGTTCTGTTCCACTGGTTTTCAGATAGAATCTACACCTGTTCCTCATATCCCACATTGCTCTTGATATTGGCTTTAAGTGGTGCCATGGCCTTGCTCACGTCTCCTACCCGGTGTCCTGTTAGCTAGCTTTTCTGAATTCCAGAAGATGTGCAAAGAAAATGCACTAATTATATACCCAGCGTTTTCTTGCACCACTATTTATCTGGATAGGGTTGTAGGCATAAACAGCTGGTGGTACTAATTCTCAGTCTGATGCTATTAAATCATTGAATGGAAGAGGAAGCAATTGGGTGTGGTAAACATAGTCAAACCTTAAACAACTGCGATGGAAATACGACTCTTTCGCATATTCATCTGAGGAAGATTACAGTCCTCTCGTACTTCATGATCTGACATTTCGGCGATGGTATCTGTTCTCTTGTTGTTCAGTCTTCATATGAGTGCTGGGCTAATAAGTTTACCATTGCACTTGTTACCAACTTTCCATGTCAGCCACTCCTGAAACTCTTGTGATATTTTGAAAATGCACATAAAACAAGTGGATGCAGAAACACACTTTTGTGAGGGTTTGCAAAATGACCATTTGGAAAAACCACTAAATTCAATTCAGAAGTTTGAGTGCCTCCTTTTCGATTCCACTTGATCGAATTGAAGTGGTGACCACCGTGAGCAAGACACATTGTGGATTTTCAGACTCTCTCTGTCTCATTCTGTTTTCTGTTGTTTGACAAGGTTCGCAAACTGTTTAGTTTGTCACATAAGGTCAGTATCTAAGCTAGAAATCAGATCAAGACACAGATTATTATCTAATCAGATGACACTTTCCAGAGTTGGTGCATTGGTAATATATTAATGGCTGAACCATGTGGGCTGATAAAAAAATTTGTCTGATATAATAGATCAGTTTGATGCCAGAGGCTGCTGAATCAGAAAATGCAGTTAGAATCTGCTCAAGAGTCCATCAGTTGTTCTGTTATTCACTGTCAGCTCCATTTAGTCTCAGCATATAATTACTGTGTGTCTCTTCCTGTTCAGCTGAGGAAGTCATTCTTTTTTAATCTTGCGTTACTATTTGTGAATGAATGTGATGACCATTGTCCAAATAAATTAAAATATGTTTGCAATGTACACCTATGGCCATCAGATAAAATGATATCTCAGAGTATAAAGCACACCTGAATGATATCAATTAATATTTCCTTATCTATAGAATTCCTCTACCTTCAATTTCCATGCCTCCCTAATGTCCTGTCGGTGGGAGTTGCAACACAACTCGTGGCCTCATCTCTGTGAAATTCAGCCTTGTCTTTATTTTTATGTATTTTTTCATTTTTCAGTGAATCAGTGAAGTCAGCAGCAGATGGCTGGTTGCATTCCCTTGAATATTTGATCATCTAATCGATGCCTGTAGTTGGTTCATACAGTAAAGGACAACGTGAGCTTTTGATAATTACGTAAGGGCTGTAGCAGGCATAATGTGCAGAGTGCTTGCCCTTGACACATTTAAAACACCTTGCTATTTGCAGAAAGAGAAACATGTGTAAAATGTCAATTGAGAGACGAGGAAAAAGAATAAAGCTGGGTTCTGGATCACAGCCATTTTATGAGGAAAATCAGACCTCTTTATGATAAATACCTTGAACAAAATGCTCTCTGTTTAGTTTTGTATCTCAATCTCTGCTTGAGTCTTTTGATTATAACCTAAAGCTTAGCAGCTTTTGACGTGAGGGAGAGGATTATGTCAGAATCCTTTTCACTACTTCAGACTGTGAAACTTTCTTCCTCTACCTAATCCAAGCTGAAAGTGTATTCCACTATGTGGCAAAGCGATCCTTGCCTCCCTTTGGGTAAACAAGTGATGGGGTTGTAGCCCTCAAAGTCTAAAACCAACCGAAGCGAGGGCTCCCAGCTTAATCTCTTAACAGGCATTTGATGTACAGCCTTCACTGGTGTAGGAAAGTGATATTGGCGTCTGACCTCTGGTCTCTGTAAAGTAGAATGTGAGCAGTTTCACACTGTTGGTGCCATTGATCGAATCCGACAGTACTGGTTTATCGTCAGCTTGCCGTTAATCAAAGCTGCCCACCTCGCTGGTCAATACCCACTGACCAGCCAGAGTTGCTGGTGCACTGTAAGCTCACCGTGTACACAAGCTGCCGTTATGGGCGGTAAAGACGCAAAAGAAAGTATCAGATGGGTCAAAATATTGCTCTATATGTCAATAAATAGCGGTAAGCCAAGAGAATAGTAGAATTCACTGATAGGATGAATAATGAATTGAACCAGGATGCTAGCAGATTATACAAAGGATGCTAACTGTCACTGTGCTGCACCGGTAGGCGGTTTTAAGTACCTGCAGCAGACCACTTCCCAATCTCAAATAGGCTCCTTTATTTTTAATGATTTGAAATTATTTTTATACTCATACGCTTGTTTTTTAACCATTCAAATTTAGCTAATTGGTTAGTCGCATATTTTCAGGTGTGAATAACTGAATGCCATTAGTATTGCTTCACCTTACGGACTTTAACTAGCTAAAACTGTTAATAGTTCAAAGGTATATCAGTCAACAATAGACACAGTGTTAAGCTTCTAACTAAAGCAATTTAAACAACGTGGTATCTTGTATATGAATAATATAAGTATTTAAATACATCTCTTATTTTTCACAGGTCATATTAGAAATAAGTGATAGACTTGGTTAATTATTTTTAAATCTTAGTGTTTGAGAATAGATAATTAATGGGTAAATATGTCCAAAAGGAATCTTAAAAACAAAATAGGCGCATCAAGGAAATGCATAAGTAAGTATGAATTCCTTTCTTTTTTTGTTTTATCAAATGACTGGATATAAAGTGTTCAGGATGTATTCAGTTATAACTTTTGACTCTTCGAAATAACCTTTACTGTCTTTTTGTCAGTTTGAACTCTCTGGTTCCACATTCGAGCTAGAGGGTGGAATTTGCATTAGATCCATTTGATCCTTCCAGTTACACTGCCTGGTTCAACCACTTCAATTCTTTCTGCGCCGCCACCGTCAAGCCTCGACTCCGGGGCCATAGACACACCGCTACGCCACACTGACGCAAATGCTGGGTGAGATGAAGACAAGCGATCGAACACAGTGGCTATATTGACTCAGCAGGAAATAAACAAGACTGATAAGCTATCTCTCACACCACGCACAGTCAGCTCCTACTGGCGCAAACGACGTATTTTCAACCCATTCACTCCCAGTCCCTAGAAACTTTTTGACTCATGCTTTAGCTTTATCGCGCACCCCATGCGTTGTAATATATTACCCCTACCAGAATACCAATGCACAGGGGTGGGAATGCTGTCCAAAGGTTTTGCTTTCTTAATGAAGTGATAATAATCTTACAAGCAACAGCTCATATGAATCCACTCACACAAACAAACCCAGCCTTCCTAACTTTTGCCAGTTTCAAATGGAGGCCACTTGACAATAAGTTGCCTGAGCACTGAGCCAGTTCTTATCAAACAGGTGTGGCATCAGGACTGGGGAGGCGCTTTTGATGGTGACAGGAGAGGATAGCTGGGAGATAAGTGGTGCCTTGAGCTGCTGACCTATCCTGTGTAACAGAGTGGACCATCTCCAGAGGAGTCAGTGTCAGGCTCTCCATCGGCAATCAGACCGAGGGCTCTCTATACCACAGCAGCCTAATGCCCAATTCACACTGACGTGAGCATCCATGCAGACTCTGCTACTCAGGTTTTGTGGCTGAGTCAGAGTGGAAGGAAATATCCAACATTTATGACCTCTGCTGTATTTATCAGCTGCCTGACGTAACAAGCAAACATTTCAAAGAAGGATGCTTTCGAATGGGATTTTGGTTTAAATCAAAGTTACTACTAAAACAATGAGTTAAAAATGTATCAATTTTGGTATCTGATTAATCTTTTAGGTCGTTTATTATACAAAATACCAAACATACTCCTGTTCCAGATTCTAAAATGTGGTGATTTGCTGCTTTTCATTGTAAATTGAATATTTTGGGAGTTTTTGGTTGTTAGACAAAACAAGAAAATTAAAGCTTCTTTGTCTGGCATTCTCTTCCCCTATTTATATAATAGATGCCATTAGATTTCATTCTGAGTAACTTTACACTTCCAATGCAGCATTTAGGGTGCATACCCCAAAGGATTCACAGGAAATGTACTTGAGGTGATGCAGAAGATAGCACTGGATTATGAGCTCAGACATTGTCGGCTGTCTTGTTCGGACATTTGTAATACATCGATGTGATGCAACAGCTCCTGTCAGTCCACCATTTGTTTGTCTGCACTGTAAACACCAGTACTCTTCTTCTGCTACACTGCTGACACTGTAGCTGGTTTACTTCTCCCAGTGATCAATGCATGGGTCATTTTGAGTGCTAAGGTTACCTTGGAAACAGTAATTGGCTCCAAAAAACTAGCTTTTTCAGGAGCTTTTAACCACATCTCACTGTCCTGCTCAGCAGATGGAATTTGCTTTGCTCATTGCTCAGTTGCCACAACATGACCCAAGTTCCACACTTATAACAGGTGATAACAGGTCCCTCCACTGAGAAAGACCCTGAGATGTGACTGAAAGCACCAAGAAAAAAAAGCTATAAGGCGAACCTTGAGTTTAAAGTTTTGTCAGACATGTCACTTTGAATGGCATGCTGGGACTTGGCCACTGATATCTGATTGGCTGGTAGGTGTAGATTAACTTTAAGTAGCCAGATGGTGTCACCGGACACCTATGAACAACAACTGAAAATAAAATATAAATAAATGATAAATAGCTAATGTTATTTTAATATATTTTCTGCTGAAGATTTTTAATTATATCATGTAGCAGAATGCAGCACTATTCTCCATTCTTCAGACTGTATATGTAAATGAATGACTGTATATGGCATTTTGTTACCAAGTATGGGATGCCCCTCCATGTTTATGGGTTCCAACTCTGTAATGGAGACCTACTACCACCTGTCACTAAAACAGCCAGGACTGAAATCTTAAGGACTAAAACTTTAAGTGATTAAAGTGTTGATGTCTCTTTCTTTGCCTCAGATATCAAAATGTATTGCTACCATGAGGGTAGTGCAGGGTAAATCCACCTAGGTCATTTTTGTTTAGAATTTTTTTCTCAAATTTTTCAAAAAAAAAAAAAAAAGTGTGTACCATAGAAAGTTTAAACTAACTACAGGAAGATAAATGATTACCTTGTGCAGGTCAGTGTTTAATCCCCTTTTTCATTTTTGTTATTACATCACTATATCTGTGTCTAAGTTTGGGTGTCTCCTCAAAGCTCGCTCACTCCCTCCAGAGTTTACAGCTGTTCCATGGGAGATAATACAGTCTGACTGGGATGGTTAATGTGCTCAGCTTCCCTCTGCCTCAGTCTCTGAGGGGGTCTGGCATCAGTGATGAGTCCTCTCATTCTCACAAACACAAATGCCAGGCTCAATCGCTGCACACAATTTGATTCACTGCCTTCTCCGAGCGCTCATCCATCTCCTTTTTGTCTCCTTCTTACCTCCCTGTCTCCCTCTTTCTGTTTTGTCTTATGTGCTCTGTTTTGCCCATTATTTTCAGTGTAGCTCCTGAATGGAAATAATGGGCAGAGTTGTAAATATTTATGAATTTTTCTTGGTTCAATATCCAAAGATTGCTACTTGCAGAAAATGGCTTGCTGTTGGGCTGAAAAATGACCACTACCCTTGGCTACTTTGCATCCATCTTAACTATTTATCCTCCTCTGCTCAAATTGGGGGATCTTAAATGAATTCAACCTGCTTGTTTAATCTGCCCAGCTTGGCTGGAGTAATTAATGCTTCAGGTGATACTGGGGGGAACACAAACAGAATGTTTGAGATTAGTAGGTAAAATGCTATGATGAGTGAGGCAAGCGGAACTGCTGCAAAAGATATAAGCTGTTTTTTTTCCTGACAATCACACAGGTTAGGATGGGGAGGCTTCTGAGGAAATGGCAGGGTACGTGTACCTAGTGGCAAAGTGGGTGTAGGCTTTATTATATTGCTTTTAGAGCTGGAGGGGAAAGGCAAACTGTAACCTGAGATAGCCAATTATACCTCCAACATATCCACTAATGGACAAAATCAGTTTACTCTTGAAAAAACTCTTTTAGTCATTATAGACCACATTTTAAGAGTTTAATACCACTATCAATGCTAACATACACTGTGATTTACAGCGAGAGAGAGAGAGAGAGAGAGAGAGAGACACCCAACAATCCCATCAAAGCCAGTGAATAGGAGTGTACGTCTGATGTTCCACAAATCTAAATGAGCTAATGGAGACTCTGTTTGAGCTGCCCTCCCTGCCTGAGGTGCAGCTGAGTCAGACTCGAGAAACTGCGTCTGAGACGAGAGGTTCGACCCCGCTGCGCTCCAAACCTCTTTGGCATAAAACTTGCACCGTGTTGTTGCTTGATGCAGAAATAATGAAAGAACAATCTCATGCATTATGCAAGGCACCTTAGATCTCTTGCTTGGGATGCACATAGACTTTGCACACAAATGCAGCCAGGAATGCAAACAGGGACACAACAGACACTCACATAGAGACTAACGTGTACAAAACCTGAAAAAGAGGGTTGATTAATTGATAAAAGATGACTTAGTTTTATTTAGAATATTTCAAATATTTCATTTGGAATAATGACAACATATGTATCTGTATGCATTTCATTCATCCATGCAGGTTTCTCCACAAGACCATTTTTTGAAAAGGGGTTTTAGAAAATCTCACCTTTCATGGCATCAAACCTTTCCTTCCCTTTATTCAACTGAAATAATTGTTCTCAGTGTGTGTTCAGTACTTTTATTAAAAGCAGGGAAAATAGAAAAAGCCAAAAAGAAGCTAAGGACAAAATTAAGGTTTTGGGTAAAAATGCGCTCAAAGTGTATTAAATTCATGAGATCATCACTAAAACCTACTCAGTACTGAATTTCAGATGTCGGTCATGGGGTATTATAAGGTCTCAGGAGTACACAATGACAGCATCATGATTGCATTGTGGGGGGATTGCACATTAAATTTGGGCTCCGCTTCTCTTGTCAAGCCTCATTACATTTCTAACAGCAAGTGACTTACTCAACAAAATGACTGTAGTAAAATGAAATGACAGTGTTTACCTGACCACCCCGTACATGACGAGGATGTTGCCCAGAAGTCCCACCACGCAAATAACGGAGTACAGAGCCGTGATGGATATGGCTATGATTATACCCCCGGCGCTCCTCACCGGACTCTGCTGCTCGGTGTAGTTCTGCAGCAGCCTGTCCCCCATCAAGCCGCTCTCCTCGTCCGGGAAGGTGACATTGAAGGGGATGACGGAGTAAAGGTCGGACAGGGAGAGCTGAGCTCCAGGGACCGTGTACGGCTCCATGCTGCGGCCGCTGCGGCGCTGTCCACTCTGTCCACGAAGAAGAAGAAGAAGAAAAAAAACTTGCTCACACTATAATGTGGAGGAACTTAATAGTGAGGAAAGAGAAACCGGAAGCAAGAAGTGGAAAAAAGAGAGTGAAAGAGTTTCCAAACAGTGTGGAGAAGCAGAGAGGCTCTGCGTAAAAGAGTTGAGGATGCTGCTCTGTTTTCTATCCAGATGGAGGAGGAGGAGGAGGAGGAGGAGAGAGTGGCCCCTCAGCCGCGCTCAGCTGTGTATGTGCGTGTGCGCTCTAGCTGTGCGTACACGTCTTATACTCTCCAAGATCCCCACCTCACAGCCCGGGCGCTCTCTTATACCCGTGCGTCGACGTCAGACCTGCGCATTGGTCCTGTCTTGGCCAGGTGATGGACACGCCGTGCCCGCGTCCACAGCGAGTTAATCCTCTAATTATCCTGTGGGTTTTTATCTTTAAACTCGAAATCAGAGATAAAGAGAAGTCACACAGTTGGAAGAGTAACAAGTCAGACCAAAATCACAAGCATTTGGGCAGAAAAATACTTAATACATACTTAAAACTTAAATTGATGTGTCTGCTCACAGGCTGTGAAAATAATCGCACCGAAAACATAATGAATATCTGACCTGTTTTATGCATTGAGGAAGATTACAGTCTCCTCATCACTCCAGTCAGATCTGATGTTTTGTCTGATGTTTTCATCCCTCTTGTGGCGCAGAAGCTTCAGTGGCTTTTTAAACCACATTCTTTATGTCATGATTTATTCGCCGTAGTCTGTTTCTATAGCACTTTGGCACATTTTGTTTTAGTGATAAGCATTTTCACTTTAGCAAAACAGAAACATTCTTTTGCAATACTTTGACTTTTTTCCCAAAAATGTTTTCCCTTCAGGCCTATTATCCACAAGTTGAAAATGCAGGTAAAAACAGATGAATTGAAATACACTTGTAGACCTTCAGCACATATAGCTTTTGCATTCGTATTTCTACACATTTCACTCCTTCAGTGCCACATCCAGATGAAAATAGCCTTTCAGGTCCAGCTTGTGCATTAGCTACTGTACATCATTACACCTAGAGTGCCTGAACACATCACCGCCCGTACAATTGATCAAGGTGAGCCAGAAGTTCAGCCAAACAGCAATAGTGTTGTGGTCTCCTGGGCAGACAAAGGCTTATTGATCCTGGACGCTTCCCACTTGCTCATCAACGCTTATCTGATGGCTCTGCATGTGCCCCCTGGGAAATGAAATGCTTAGCAGATATACTACCTGCACTGGAATTCAGATGGGTCATTAGGCACTTCAGATCCATCACTCACCTTAACACACCCTGTGTCTGTCCCCCCTCTTACTTATCACGTCCTTTTGATCATTCTTACATTCAGTATCTGCCTTGGCCACAGCAAGCACACGAGCTGGTCACCTTCACCGCCTCTACAGAACAATATGCATGTGCCTGAGTGTAATGTATGTCACTTACTCCTGCTCTCTTGACTCTGCTCCTGCCATCACAGTGTAATTGAACTAGCTGTTTCTCCAGCCTCTTTGGCATTTAATTAGTGTTGAGTTTTGCTCTCTGTAGTACACTTTTCAGTTGCTTTACATTCGGTGCAGCTCCCAGAGTGCAGCCCCTTCCCGGAGATACCGTTCAATTCTTAATTACCTCTAAGAAAAAAATGTGGCAGGAACACTGATTAATTATGTTGTTGTGCATTTCACTTTCTCCATACGCAGCCATTTCTTCTTTGTCATGTTAAACAGTTTGGTCTTCACCCCCAGACAAATAATGGAGTTGACAGGCAGTATCAGGATTCTCATCCGCACTAAAGTAGAGTGAATGGTCAATAGCTCAAATCCCCAGGCATGATGGTAAAAATTTTTATTGGAAGGAGAAGAAAGTCTGTTCAGTCCATAAGCATCTGACGTGTTAAGCGAGGCACTTAAACCTCAATTTACCCTTTCCCAGAGCACTTGGCCAGCAGTAACGACTACTGGGGCCCAAAGTTACATTACTTTGTGAAGTTATGTAAAAAAAAAAACAACAAAAAAAACACAAAAAAAACCCCACTCAATTCATGACCAGCACATTTGTTTCTAATAGAGCTGTCACTTGTTCAGTTGGGTTGCAGCAAGCAGGTAAACTCTGAGATTCATTGTGGTTTACTGTGGTTAGAAGCAGCTGCTTTTTCCAAAGTCAGCAAACAGCCTTGTCTTTGTCAGTGATTTTACCATATAGTCAAGTCAAGTCAATTTATCTCGAGGCACTGTACATATAGAGCAGGTCTAGACCATACTCTTTATCTTATAAAATTTACAGAGATAGACTCAACAGATCCCACCATGAGAAAGCACTAGGCAACTGTGGCAAGGAAAAACTTCCTTTTATGAGGCAGAAACCTCGAGCAGAACCAGACTCAGGGTTTGCAGCCATCTGCCTCGACCGGTTGGGTTTAGACAGAGAGAGGGGGGTGAAGAACCAAAAACACTTCCACACACTGCCTGTCAGACGCTTCAGTGTTGTGGTTATCCAATCAGCACAGCCTTGCTCACTAGTGTCCTGCTCATCGATTAGCTTGGTTTGATAGATCAATATGGCAGAAATTGGTTAAGCTGATTGTCTGTTGACAGTCTTTTGTGCTGTAAGATGTTTGCGTTGAAAAAAGTTGAAATAGTGATTTTTTTTTTACCATGTTGAAACGAAAGCTCAAAGTGACAGCCCTAGTTTGGAAGTTGGTCGTGGATGTCATCAGAGTTTAGTCTGATGTTAGCAGCTGTGTCTTGCTCTTCATTGGGTTTGAGGAAGTTTATAGTCCAAAAACCCCAGCCAGTGCTACCCAAGGGAGAGAAAAATTTGCCACATACATCAGTTGGAGCCTTTTCTCTGGCAACATTAAAAGTGAAAACATACTATTTGAAAATGCCAACAAGTATGTAAGCAAGTGTGTAACACAGTCCTCAAGTGCATATTTAAGACACTATAAAGGGATTCCAGTTGAGTAAACCAGGATCATAGCACTTTCAACCAAATGGAGGTAATGTTAGCTTGATTTAACAGTTAGCTATAACTGATAAAGTCCAGTAGCAGCAGTTGTCTTTGCAGCCAGAAAAACTGGTACAATTATGTTTTGTTTTTTTTTGGTTTTTTTAAATAAAATGAATATGTACCATTCAAGACCACAGAGCTTGATAGACGTATCTGCTCAGAGGTTGAAGTGAAAAACCTGTAGTTTACTGGGGTGCTTAGGAACCTCTGCATCAATATATGCAGCAGTGAGCCGAAAAAGAAACATAAATACTTAAAAAAAATAAAAAATGAATGCACTGCAACACGGAGAACATGTTAAAGTTCAGAGGACCACAGTTTCTTTGTTGCCCCTCAGGAACAGACGCATCCTGTCACACAGACATTGTAGCCAACAGCAACAGACAGCTACACTGACACAAAAACTAATCATTTCAACTTACACCTGTATGCCATGACAGCCCAAATCCCTTGTGGCATTCAGTTGTTGTTCTTTCCCAAGTCTGTCTTGCTCAGCTACGGCGTGTCCAACTTAAGATTGGTCACAGCTTATGAATTTAGCAGAGGACTGAGAGGTATGTGCCTTGCAAACCTGAGGCACATTTTCTGTCATGCAACTTCAAAAAATAAAAAAATAAAAAAATAAAAAATACAAGCGAGTATGCATGACAGTATTCCCACCACTGGGATTCTACTAAGGTAGGACTTGTATTAGAACATGCCATCTTATCTGAGTGAACCAGTGGCTGCAAAAGAAGAAACTATCTGATTCCTGTTTTTTAAGATACCATGAAATGCTGCTGCGTCAGCCTCAAAAGCAAACACCAAACAGCAGCCAGTGAGGCCTCCATCCAGAGTAAAATACAGTCAGTGGTTTGGTTCTGAACGGTTATGGTTCTTAAGCCTATCCCAGCTGGCATTGGGCAAGAGGCGGGGTACACCCTGTACGGATCGCAGGACCAACACATAGAATCACCAGTTAACCTAATGCATGTTTGGGCTCTACCTGTAGAGAACCCACGCAGGCACAGAAAAGCCCCAGGCGAACCGGGCACCACTGTGCCACCCCGGATAGTGTTTGGAATATTTTAGATTCATTTTGTATTTTTCTGCTTTTGTATTTATACACCATCCCATATCACATGACTTTGAACCTTGTTTCCAATTAACATTGATACGCTCCACTGCAATATTTTGTCTTTTAACTTTCCATTTGCTCTTGAAGTGGGAACATGTCATCCAGTGTTCAAGCTAAGGGGGAGACAGGAGGCTCTTAGTTCCACCAAAAGAGGTCCAAACTCCCCCAGAAGCACCAAAATTTCATGTTGGGCAGTCTCAAAAAACTGTTAAATAACTGATAACATTTCTTAGTGGCAGTCTCAAAGGATGATAAAAGAAATTCACAAAGTCTTTTCATTGGTAATTTCAACCGTGCAGCTGTTCCCTGGTCAGGGAACATTTTACCTGCTGTCAATAATGCCTGTAATGTGACTGATCAGGGCATGTGCAGGGTGGCCTGTTTTTTTATTTATCATGTTTTTTCGTCTGCTTTCATGAGCTGTTTTTGTGCGCCTATGCGTAATTGCTGTGTGTGGATTTGGTATCAGCTCAGCCATTCACAGCAACCAGCCACTGGAACAGACCTCCTGACAGCACATTCAGTTCAGCAGGCTCTCTCTAATCTCATCAACACCCTTCCACAGCAAATTTTCCTGAATGAAAATAAATTAGTTATGAACGTAGAAACAGGTCTAAATTTCTCACTATGCAATGAGCTATTTATTTTCCCTTGTAATATTTGGTATTAGAGGCAACGATAAAGTCTCTCTCTTTCTCTCTGAAGCAGTCTTTGGTTCTGAGACGGATGGCACGTCACAAAAAACATACATATGTATACATATGTATGTTAGGTTAGCATTTTAATCATCACATTGGTAGGTTAAGTAAACAGTTGCAGAATAATGCCAAATGTAACTCAGGGCAATTTCCCAAGATTGTCTTGATATGACAGTTTCAGCCCACATGACCTCCTCATGAATGTGAGTGTTTGGTCCCTACTCAATATGAAGTCAATCAGAAGCAAGACGACTGACCTGTGTTTGCTTTAGTGGGAACAGGGACTGAGAGTTAAGAGGCCAAAAAAAAGGGAATAGAATAGGAAAGTTAGTTCCAATTAAAGTCATTGTCATCGTCTGTAAACACAGTTTAAATGACCTTGCATCACATGCAGTATTTCACATAGTGTGAGAGGGCAGTGCATGAAGTACGGTAGATGAAAACACAATCATTTTGTTCCTGAATTCCAGCACCAACTATTTTTATAAACCAAGTGCATCCAGACATATTATTTGAGTCCCCTCATCTTCCATTAAAGCTATTTTACAGAGATGCTGAAAAGTAGAAGTGGAAAATTTATCGATAAGCAAAGAAACTCATAAATTGCTTATTGTTTGATATTTTCAAAGTTCAAATTAAGTTTCATTGTATACCCGTAGTTATTAGATTGGGTTACAAACAGTATTACATTCAATGAGAGGTCAGATTGCAATTATATTGCAGTTTTTACCTTCAAAAGCTTTTTACGTGCCACTACAGAAAACCCACTAGAAGCTTTAAAAGCACATTTTCAGATATTTCTCCCCAGAGGAGTCTTAGTAGAAGCTCATAACATTTCTTTCAAACATGATTAACCCCATAACAAACCCTTTAAATGATATCTGAATCATACCAATGCCAAAGCCTTCCATGGATGGGACGGTGTATTTAAATGGTTAAGCATGATGAAAGGGAAATTAAAGTGGGTAAGTTATACCACATACATTAGTTAATACCTAAGATGTTTGACATTATAGCCAACCAGGTCAGTTCAAAAGGGGCCATTTTAGAGTTTCCTATCAGATCCTTTAGAATTCAGTCTGCGGCACTGCTGGACCATATTTTTTAATTATGAAAGTTTTCAAAGGAAAAAAAATCTATTACTGCCCTCTTCCTCTTGAATCCCCCTAAGTACAAATCTGCCTATACTGCAGTTTTAGCTTCAGTGTTCAAGTTGGCTGATTACTCAAGTGGAGCACATTAAAAACGATTGGCGAGCAGTCTTAACTTCAGTGTGTTGTGGTGCTTGTGTTTGCTGTCTTGTATCATTCATTGAATTGAAGATCAATTACTGGCCATTTTTCAGTTTTGCTGTAATAAAGCCTAGGCGTTGTTCAGTAACTGCTGATGCGTGTTTACTGTTTACATCATGTTGATTTAAAGTTTGGAGAATACAAAGCAGGCAGCTTGGCCACAAGATGGGAGATTTCTGAAGCCTCTCACTGTATTAAACCATTTCTGAATGTATCCTTCAGTCATTTTCACTGGGACACTGGGACCCCTCACTTTTACAGTTTACAGTTGCCATGATGAGTTTGAATGGAAGTTTTTATGGAATACAATGCTTAGATTATTTTGAACTCTATTTTCCCTGTCTCCCTGTAAAGGACATGGATTTATATATGATGTTAAACATGAACTTGGATTCTATCACGCCCATTGGACTCATGCCAGTGTTGAAACAGGTGATGTGTTGCTTCGTGACAACTCCCATGCTGTTCAACTGAAAACTGGGGGCTTTCTGGAAACCTCTTCATCAGTGATGGAGCAGATGGAGGGGTGAGGAGGGAAATGTCGAGACACATTAGCTCCGGCCTTGTTTCCCTTCACACTCTTGGAAAAAAAAAAGACTTTAGCGGCGCTGGATCTGTTTCGAGACTAGGTTTCTGCCATAACATATGGTCGATGCTGCTGGTCTCTCCCTTTTACGCCAGGACTTTTCAGTTGAGCAACTGCGTTATGAGACACAAGCAATCATACAGTTTAAGTAAAATTACGACTCAGCGATCATTTCAGTCTGCACTTTTAGGGAAATTTGCAGACTGGGTGCAAAATAGTTTTGAGTTTGGAAGGACACGAAGCTGTGAGGATGAGGAAATGACAACTCTCTGGAGAGGAACTGCTGTCTCACCTCTGCTGCAGCGTTGGACATGTTCTGCTTCTCCAGGGTCCATTAAGTCAAAATCTATTTTTACTGTTGTTGCTTGGTGTAGATAATTTTTTTCCACACTTTACCTCACCCCTTCTTTTGGCACCATGTTCATTCCTCTGTGCTATTTCTATGTCAGGCATTACGTTTGTTACTTAATTAAAGTGGCTAATGGTTATTGGAGGAAAACTGGGGGTGTTATGAGTGGCAGAGGGAATCATAACCCTCTCTTTGCAAAATCATTTAGCAGCATTTACCAGTGGGCTGCAGCTGACACAACGGCCGCCCTGCTGTTCCCAGTTCTAATGTCCAAGCGTTGCTCTGGCGTTGCCCTCTTGGTCAGCCTTTTGCTTTATTGATGATTGTGGTGCCAAGCCCACATCTGCTCTCAAAATTGTTTGGCATCAAAAGTGATGCTGGAAAAACTGAAGAACATTAAATTAGGCCTGTCGTTAGTTTTCAGATTGTGATCCAGTGGGGTTATTAAATTTAAATAACAGTCACAATGGTGGTGAAGTGGACTGCTTCTGCTTGTCATTTGGAAATCAGAGGGAAAAGGCCCCTAATAATTTCAGATCTTTAACCAAGTGTGAAGAGGAGCTGCTGGTAGCTGAAGGAGTGTGACCTTCCATGGTGCAGATTTGCCAGAATGTGAACAAACAGACTTTATGCTAAAACCTAACCTATCATTTAGCAAGGTTCTATATAAATTCAGCTGAGCAGGACAAAAATTCTTAAAGATTTTTAGCTCATGAGCCAATGTTAAAGCCTGGCTCCTTGGTGAGACAGTACAGAAACTGATGAGCCAAAGGTAGGATCTCAAAAGTGCATGAAAAATGACAAAAATGTGTTTTCAGTTTTCAATCATTTCTTTTTTGTTTGTTTGTTTCTTAGATATTTCAAAAATTATTTTGATGTTAGCAATGAATCACAATGCTATTTGCATTTGAAGCAGGTTGCTCGTAATCGCTATTTTCAGTAGAAAAAGCTCTGATAAACCCTCTGCACACTACCTGCTCAGCACCAAACTGCAGACAGGCAAAGATAGCAACTGCCTGGAGAACATATAGCAGCTACAGAGATATGTCTCACAGAAGTTGTGTAGAACAGAGTTAAAGAGGCTGAATGTTGGTCTAACACTAATCAAATTCATTCTAGTGTTGCTCTGTTCCTACTCAATCTGTAAAGCCTTAGCAAGTTCTGCAAATTAATATAACATGTTAATGGTGTTAATTTACAGCCTGTGTCCAAGAGGCCCAAAGATGAGTTATTGCAGGTCTAAAGAAAAATCATACAGACCTCTGCTGTTGAGATCTTGTTTTATTTCCACCATTAATTTCTACACAGGCCATTAACAGTCACACACCTTTTACTAAGACTACATTTAGGCTTCCCTTTTACTTTTTTACAAGATCAGGTTCAAAGACAAATCATTCTTTATTGTTGGATTTATATAGGTACATTGTGTTTATTTTGTTGGGAGGTAAACTTACAGATATCCGTATCAGGAAACAATCTAACACAGAAATGAAGCAATATATAAATATAAATGTGGTATAAATCTGACACAGATATGAAAACCTATATTTTTTGTGACATAAACACTTACAGATAGTAACTTTGTCTCACACCCACACTGTGCAGTGAGGGTGCTTGTGTGTGTGTGTGTGTGTAGAGAGAAAAGGTGATGAGATGGGGCAGGTTGCAAACACAAGTGAGGTGAATTTTAGAGAGAAAAACAACAATATTGTTCTTTTTCAATCAACTGTCTCTTCTCATGCAGCCACTCCACTGCTGGAGCCTGCAATTGCCTATGAAAGAGATAAGTGGGAGGCACTGTGGAGGACAAAATGGAATCTAAACCTAAAACTCCAGAGTACATGTTGGGTTCTGTTTAAATTTTCCCTCTATCAACCTGTTGACTGCAATACAACGAGGTGTGATTAATGGTGTGGCCGGTGTAGAGAGAGGCTATAATAGTTACAGGCAGGCTGTGTATTTACAGCTCCAGGATTGCTGCACAGAAACACTTTAACTTTTACTTATCTCCCTAGTATATCATTTTGCCTGGTATTCCAATCAACTTGTTTTTTGTTTTTTTTTGGCTTTGTGCACTTCTAGCAATGAAAACTTTCAAAGGGAATGTCACCAGATAGAGAAAAAATGACGCTGCGAGGGACTGGAAAGTTGGTAAAACAATGCTTTCCCCCATTTCAGAGCTCTATTCATCCTTGTTTCAAAGCCAGAGAGGTTTTGGTTCAAAACAGTCCGTGGAAGCCAACTGTTGCCACTCAGTCTGCTCTGTGGTTGAGTGGGAGAGGGCCGTGTGTGCACAAAATTTCTGATTTGAGGACAGAGTTGTATTTCATTCTGTTTTATAGTAGCGTGTCAGCTTGCTGCTGGAATAAAAGAATCAGTCAGGGGCTACGCTGAAATATTTGTGCACCTGAAAGTGATGTAATTGTTGGTAACAGGAGTGCTTCAAGGTGTGCTTGATGTGCCGAATACACAAGGAAAACAGCATTTCAACAGTGATACACCTAAAGGCAACAGTACAGCTTTGATTACAGTAAAGCTCTGATTTATGTGTGGCATCATATTACTTTGTTGGTGGAAGAAATGGAGGAAAATACAAAACCCAGAGAGAGAAGGCTGTGCGGGGAATGGGAATTGATTTGGCTAAATAAGCATCAATGATAAGCAGGTTGCTCTCTAATCAGTGATCGAGCCAATTAGGCAGGTGTCTTGGTTGGGTTGGTCTATGAGATAGAACATTATCAGCCCTAATAGCTTTTCTTTGAAAGTCCTTTGCCCAAGAGCAATTATGGTCTTTAAATTTGTTTGGTTCTGCATTTAGCTTTGTTTCTTTTAGAGAAAGAACTGAGAGGGAGGGGCGAGGACTGAGAGGAAAAAACAGATCTGCACAGAGAGGGAGAGACACTGCTCAAGGTGTGACTGAGAGACCAAAAAAGTCCACTGTGCTCACATCAATAATCGTAATCGGAAATCTGACTGCAGCACACATGCTGTTTCAAACAGGTGCTGGCTGGAGAAATGTGTATTCCTCCCATTAGATTATTGTCCATTTAAAAACACCACCTTCTAACCTGTGGAGGCCAGCTGTTACTTGTGCTGCTGGATAACAAAACTACAGCAAGGCTGGGTTTATAAAGGGGTGAACAGCAGTCCTAGGTACCTGTGGTGAAGGTTTTGATTTATAGCACAGTGTCAGATTTCACCCACTGGTAGCACCACCACAGCACTAGACTTATATACTGTACGTGATCAGTTTTAATTATGCTTTAATTATTGTCCCCAAGGTAACTGTCATTTGTGATATACAGCAGTGCTGTGATTTACACATACTTATTGAACTAGAGTTACATCTAAGCTTTAATTTGCCTTCTCTCATTACTGAGTAGGAGACTACTGCTGCACAGGTCTGCTGCACAAATTTGTATTGATATTTTGAATCTTTCCCTTTGTTTGTGAAATATTGATAGGTTTACCACTCTTTGTTGGAACTACTAACAACTCGCATGACACTATACAAAGGAGATTTGTGTAAGAGGTCCTAAACAATAAAACAAACAAAAACAAACAAAAAAAAGCAACACAAAAGAATACTCCAGAGTTTAACAATTAATCTTGTTTAACACAGTTTTAATCAGTACTTGAGGGCCATGAATGTCTCTACAAAATATAATGGCAGTTCTTCCAGTAGTTGCTGAGAAATTTCAGTCTACCATGCTGCTAACATGGCCAAAAAAAATGACCAAATTCTTCAGTGAATTTTCTTTATGTAACGAAAAACCAAAATCTTCCTGCAAAGTATCTAATTTTATCCTATAAGCACTGACTGAACATTTTATGTGTTTTTCTATTAACTTTTCTCTTCTAACTCAATTCGTGTTTTAATCCTTACGAGATGAAAAATGCAGCTCCATTTCCTACTGGGGCTATTATGTGTTTAAATCTGTGTGAAGAGAGGGGTCGTCCAAGCCTTGGCATCATTTCCAGCCCTCAGGCCATTGACTTGGCATGCATGGATGCAGCCTGTCTCATCCCCCACCTATGGGACAGCAGAAGACATGGGGACCTTCTTGGAACAGACTTCAAGCGCTGCAGGTGGCAGGGATAACCCAGGGCAAATCTAGCCGGTAGCTGGCATCTGTCTTGACCAAAACTTTATTTGCCCAAACCAGAAGCCCTCTGAAGGGTGAAAAAAGATCAAGAGCCACTTGCAGCCAAAGGCAGCTTCTGCACAAAGTAATATTCATTCACCATAGCGGACAACTTTGTCAGCAGCAAACTTTGTCAGCAGCAATAAAGTTGTGCTCACTTTGCTGATGAAACACTCTGGAAAATAAAAACTGGTAATGCAGAGTAATGTGAAATTATTCAAGTAAGTGGTGGCTGCAGTGCATCTCTGTGTGCAGAGAGCAACTGGATTCATTACACCCTCTTGCCAGGCTTGATTTTATAATTAAACTGTCTGGGTCTGGATAAAGTGGATCAAGGAAAAACAAAGTCAGCTGATTATAACTGAAGTCTTACCATAAATACAAGACATAATCAAAGTTTATCAGACTGAAATGAAACCAGTTTTTGTCTTGCTTAATTAGACTTTTGTAATCCCCAAATGTCTTCTGTTGTTTAAGGATACACTCTCTCAGGTCTCTCTAATGATTAAGTCCCTTCATTTAATTTTAATTTCTAATTTGTTTTGTTTTAAGACACAATCTGTAATTTATTTATCTGGTGAAATAGGTGCTTCAGTTAATGTTCACATCAAACGTCAAAGTGATGATGAGAGAGGTCAGAGGAAAATGGCTAGACTAGTTGGAGCTGACAGAAACGCTATAATTGCTCAGGTAACCACTCTTTACGACCGTCATGAGCAAAAAAAAAAAAAAAAAAAACATCTCAGAATTTACACACGTCCAACCTTGAGGCTCCAACAGCAGAAGACCACATTGGGTTCCACTCCTGTCAGCTAAGAAGAGAAATATGAGGCTGCAGAGGGCACAGACTGACCAAAATTAGACTGGAAAAAGTCTTCAAACCTGGTCTGATGAATGTGGGTTTCTGCAGAGGCACCAGCTGGTGATGGTGGTATAATTGGTGTGGGGAATATTTGAACGCCACAGCCTATCTGAGTATTGCTGCTGACCATATGTATCCCTTTATGGCCAAATTTACCATATTCTATCTCCAGCATGATATTGCACCATGTCATAAAGTGAAAGTCTTCTCCAACTGGTTTCATGAATGTGAGAATGAGTTTGGTGAACTTCAGTGGTCTGCCCAGTCACCAGATCTGAATCCAATAGAACACCTTTGTGATGTGGTAGAATGGCAGATTCACAGCATGAATGTGCAGCTGAAATTGTGTGATGCAATCATGTCAACGTGTACAATTTTTCCAAGTTGCTCAGCAGGTTGTTCCAAGCAAGATCTCTGGATTTAGGTTCTTTCTCTTCATGTTTTCCCAGAATGACTCCATGAGTTTGAGATCAGATCTCTGTGGGGGCCGTATCATCTGTTGCAGAACTCCCTGTTCTTCTTGTTGCTGAGGATAGTTCTTCATGACTCTGACTGTTTGTTTAAGGGTTTGTGTGATGCTGTAGAGTATACAGGATATATACAGGAGACTGCTGCTCATTTCCTGTGAGAAACCTACTTTGAATCAAACCATATTATTGTAAACATGATGATGACAGTCCTATACACCTTCTGCTTTTATTGTTATAGAGGACATATTGTTGTGACGATGGCAATGAAGGTACAGTAGACATGTTTCTGGTACACTTCTATGGGGCTTTTCCAATGTTTTATGCTAATGCTTACATATAAATACAATTATATGTCATTATTTGTTAAATACTATAGATGTAAAATAACATAGTATCTCATGTGATGCTCTATTATACTACACTACACATGGTGTCTAGTGTACTGTATGTATGTGAACTGTATTAGTATGCTAATCACATCACAATGTCATTATTGGTTTAAGCTACAACACTGGTCATTAGCACTGTATGTATATCACATGTCTTGTAATTGTATAATTCTAACTTAATTATCATTATCATCATTATTAACTGTACCTCCACTTTATTTTTTTCATACATTTTCTGTATTTGTCTGTCTTTTCCTGCTGATGTCGTCAAAAACAACTGGAGCATTAACTACAGTCCAGGAAGTCCAGTTTAAGTGATTGATCCATGAATTTTAAGGCTTCTCAGACACTAAAATACTGTGCAATATTATGAGACAGGATTTTAGACCCCTGGAAAGTTATTGTAGTGGCAGCTATTTTATCTGTTGCCCCAGTGATTGGTAGCTGCAGAATAAAGTGTTCGTGTTACAAGGTAACCCACCAGTAATGTGCACATGCATGTATGTGATTAGCCAGGACACTGAATTATGTTGTGATGTATTGCAGCAAAAACTGAGCTGGCTCAAATAAAATGGTACAGCTTTTTTTCCACCCAGAGCTAAAGTCAGTCAGTCTCACAGAGCCGCTAGCATGGCTGTAGTTTTGTGATTACATATGCAGACTAACCTCCGTTTCAGCATTGCTCTACTGAACAATAGCTGCACACACGTTTCAAGCAGGAAATTATGTTTTATATATTAAATTAATATTTCATTTGTGTTCACTTCTGGTTTACCTTCAAGCCCTGTTGAATTTGGCTGCAGCAATATAGCTGTATCCTCCATTCTCTCAGCAATTACTGTGGTGAGTAAAAGTCACACATGATAGGAAAGGCAGCCAAAACTTGAAGGAGCACATTAAGGAAACAGAAAAATGAAAGAGCTGGGGTATTATTTCACTTGTATGTACACTCTTGTGAAATTTCCTTCATTCAAGATTTAAGCCGTTCTCTTGAGGTGATTTATAGCAATGCCAGCTCACTTTGCTCTGACTCTTGACTCTCATCTACTTGCATTGTAAAATAATGTCACTACTTACGTAAAACTTGTCTCCTGCAGTATCCTGTGCAGTATTCATGGTGTTCCTAGTTCATTCTTCCATTTGTCCTAACCCTAATCAAATTGAGATTACTTTTGATTGCTTCTGAATACTGAATGCAGGGCTATATAGTTGGCAGATACTACTTTCATTCGTCATCTTACAGTTTCCCCTCTGGGCACAACTTAATATTTGATACCTACTACTTGCACTGGATTTGACTTGCTCACTCCCTTTAAGAGTTTTAACTTTTTGTGAGCTGCATAGTGACTGCTCGTTTTACCACTTGTCCATGCAAGGTTTCAGGAAGTCTTATAGCATCACATCTTTACTGTGTGACCTCCTCCCTGTAATGAGAGCACACCTCTGTCTTTGATATCAGGGCCCTCTAGGCCAGCACACCATCAGATTTTGGATGATAGTGTCTCACACACACTCTGCTAATGAGACATCCCTGTGGCTGCTCCGGTCCTCCTTCCACCACTACTGAGATGAGTTCACCTGCTATCTGGGCATCAACTACAGAAACTGCTCCACAAATTGGTCATTAATTTGCTTTTCTTTCACGGATTCTCTTACCTGTAGCAGGAGACTTGAATCTTAAATATTCTGCTCCATGTTTTGGGTATACTTGTCAAAAAATGGAAAAACAAAAAAAACAAAAAAACTAATTCATCCACAGAGTTAGGCTGTAGACTCTCTGTCTTTGTGAATTTTCTGATGGAGTCAGTAGACAGCAATTTGAGGAAGACAAGGGAACACAATAACCTAAGTCATTCTTTGGCTGCCATCATGACAATGATGATGATGAATTGTTGGCTTTGCATCCTCCAGGAAGCCTTTCAGTATGTATGTGTGTGTGTATTTATATAATTCATGAATACAGTTTCTGCTGATGGGGGCATGGAGCAAGTGAGAAATAATAAACCAAGGTCTTGTGAACCATACCAACTACCAATTACCGATTTTCACCTTCAGACCAGAAATTTTTAACACCTCTGTTAGAAGTTTGCAACATGGACAGCGTAATTTCCTGTTTGCTTAAGAGTCACAGTATGGAATGGACATTTTGAGGAAGTACTATTAATCACTTTCTTGCCAAGAGTCAAATGAAAAGATTGATAGCACTGTTATATCTGTGTGCTAAATATGAAGCCAGTTGCTGTAGCTTATTTTGCTATAAGACCGGAAAAATAGACTGATAAAAATGACAAGTTGTGGTTTTATGGGAAGTAATAGTCTCCACTGGTTGCCTTGCATTCTTATAATGACAAGACAGAGTCAGGCTAGCTGTTTCACTCAAAGGCATTAGACTATGCCTTTAGCATGTGTTCAGTGTCTAGACAGTAATTTAAATGAAGTTTAACTGGGCACCATCACTCACAGTCAGTGTAATGACTGTTCTTGGTGACGTGAACCAAAGAGACATCTATGTGAGTTGAAAGTATTGAGTGAAAAACTCATCATGAAGCTGCCTGACTCTAAATTATTAACATAAAGTTCCAAGAGAAGAAAGAAGACAAACTTAAAAAGTTGGGAAGTTTTGAGATCAGACAGCTAGCTAGCAACAGCTAATGTCTCTGTAGTTGGTTTATTGGCTGATTGTGTTAAGAAAACATGGACGGAAAAAATACTGTGAATAAAGCAAGGCAAAAATAGGCTATGCTTTCTGTATTTGAAGGCAGAGTCACACTGTGCATTGTTTCTATAGTTAGAAAATGGTCTAGCTGTAAGAGCTCAGCCTTTTAACTTAGACAAGACACAACTTTAATGGCTTCAAGCAGCGCATGTACTCTACTTAGCATCTGGTAAAGCGAAAGTGACCCTTTTTTTCTCTTGAAAGACCCTTTGCTTGCAGCAGTGATCATGCTGTGAGCTTAATGGACTGTAAAATGATTTGTGCAATCAGCTGGTTAAATCAGACTCCTGCTGGAACACTAAATGGTTTCACAAAGACCAGCAAGTCCCAAAGACTTTGTCCTCTTTCCATGGGTTTCATATGAAGTGGGGTGTTACTGTACGGCATTGTGTTTTTCATCGGATTTAAAGTAACGCGATGGTCATTTTAACTCGCTTTGATACATTTAACAAAGTGATAACTGGTGAAGAGCACGACAAAGTCATTTCTATGAGCGTCTGTAGAACAAAAGGTTACACCCAAGACTCCTAATGGCAGTGATGGATAGTGTAAGCTAGGCTGTACATGTAGCTCAGTCTGTGAAATGAACTGTGAAAAGAGTAATGCAGTATATTACAATACAACCTCTGGTGAATACCGAACGTGCCTTCCATTACTGAATGAATGTCAAATCAAAATTCAGAGGGTTGAATTTAGAAACTCTGCACCCGTTTGCAAGCTTTTCATATCGGAAATGAGAGAAAATAGTAACATAAGTTAAAGCATAAGTGGTAATTACAAATCACTTTGCTCATTTGAAATGTTTTGTTCAATTCAGTTTTGTGGTCTGATACATTTTTTTAACTAAGCAATGGCATCACTGTTCATAGTATTACAGTCCTACTTCTGACTGTAGTAAGTTCAGTACGTGGTCAGGTTAAACTGTTAACGTCTGTACAAGCCTTTTTAAAAGGTTAATAGCTCAGTAGCTATATGTACAACAGCTACATATGTTTAATATGCAGTTCTTCCTCAGCCAGTGACGTGACAACTTATTGTTGCCAGTTGTTTTAGAAACACAACAGAATTTCCAATTCAAGAACCCAGGAGTCAGAAAAATTGAGCCCACCAACAAAACTAAAATCACACTCACTTTTTTTTTTTTTTTTTTTTTTAGTTGTTCAGAGAATTTCACAGTTTGGTTCCACACACAGAAATGCATGTGCATGTGCTTTAATGTTGTGCTTGCTTACTGATCTTGAAATTAAATTTCCTGTCACCACCTAATATGGATACACTTATGAACATGTGCTGATACATTATGTTCAATTTGTGCAGAGAGCCAGTAAAACACCACTGATTGCAGGGTGTTGGGCTGTTGTTGCCATGGTGAGGCTTTTGATAAATTCTTCTGACTGAGAAAAGATCATCACCACCATCGCCTCGACACGTGTCCTTGGCTCTGAGCATCATCTGGAATGGCAGTAATACACACTCAGCATTGTTACTGTTGATGTTGGCAAAGCTAACATCTGCTTCACTCTACAACTGCTTTGAATGGTAATGTTCTTGGTCATGGACTGTATTTATATGTTGATTCCCTCCCCTTTTTTGTCTTTATGTGCCACTCATTATGTAAGATTGGTCACAGAGAAAATGAAGCTCAGATGAGGTGATATCTCCTAGTCCAAATTCAGGACAACGATTGGAGAGGTTATGGTTACCAGAACTCCAAGCTGTATTCATAATTTTACAGAGAGAACAGATATTTAAAATGCTGCTGAAGCATCTGCTGACCTTTGTCTCAAAATTGTGCTTGAGTGAAGTTACTTTGCAACACTGCTGAAGCTATTCCACTCGTGTAATGAATAAATGATTTATTACCTCATTTAATTCAGTAATGGACCCTGTTCATTTGAATGTTATGAAATTGCTAGAAAGAGGTTATAGCCATGCTAGCAGCCTTGTCAGAGGCTGTTTGTAGGCACAGCAGTGGTTTAAGCTAAACATTAACATCAGCATGCTAACATTACTCACTGTCGGCATGCCATTAGCAGGTATTTGGTCAAGGTCCACAGGACTGGACAAACTGAAATTCTGATGCAGTGATGATGCTAAATAAAAAGTTAAGAGGTCACCAAAGTTAAAACTATAAATCACATAGCAAAAACACAAATATCAGTGCTGAACCAAAGCGGTAGACCAACTGACTGACAAACCAATACTGCCATCTTTAGAACCACACAGCTAACCTAGCCAACTCATATTACAGTTTGCGAAACTTTTGGTTTTCATCGCTTGGGAATAAAGTCTAGATTCTGAATAACTGTGCATGGAAAACAATGTGAATCAAGAAACTGGAACTGCTGATTACATGACAGTCAACACAGGAGACAAGGCTCTCTACAGAAGCAGAATATGTGCCAACCTTATCATACATTCATGATAGGGTTTTTTTTTTCTAATCCCTAGTCTCATATCTTCAGTCACTGTAGGAACATGAAATCAACACTAATTATTTTGTCCCTTACAGGAATAAAAAAGTCAGCTCTGCCTCATGAATTTTTTGATCAGTGTATTAGCTTCAGGATGTGCAATCATTTTCTCTAAACCTCACTCCCACTACACAGAAAAACATATTTCTCAGCTATGGTGTTTAAATGTCCAAGGGCAAAGACTAGACCTTCAGATACACTGCAGCCTTTGTGTTTGCCTTTCAGAATATATCTCATATATCCCACTTATCTCCCTTAATCTGGTCTCTGGTTTATTTATTTATTTATTTTGGTATAAATTTATAACACTTTCACCTTTAAGCATGAATTTATTTTTGCTGAGTCATCCTCTCCTTCATTTCTCCTGCTGGCTCAAACATGGACAGTTACTCTGTTATTGCAGAATAAAGTTCCTTATGTCACCTCAAAGTTTCTCTGTGATCACTTAAGATTAATTTGGTTTTAGTGTAGCCAGTCATATACTGTAGGTGTCCTCACTGACATATCTTTCTGTCTCTGTTGTCAGACTCATTTGATCAAAGATCATAAATGCTACCTGCCAAACAAAGCTAAAACTTCAACACTGAGTTTATGTAAACACAAAAGACTACCGGCAGTGGAAGGCCACGCACTGAAACATTAAAACAATAAATTCAACACTTTTTTTCGACATCTTTTTAACATTAAACTGAGTTGTTTTGCTTTTTTTTCTTTGCTGCATTAAACCTCTGTCATTGTCAGCAACAGAAACATTACAATATTTCAGTGAGGCTTCATTTTTTCTGCCATGTAAAATGTGGTCAGTTAGAGCTGGCGGAACATTGCTACTAAGCAGAAGTGCATGTTTGACACAAGTTTTGTGTCCAAAATAATGTAGATAATAATAGTCCATCTGCTTTGGATCATATTTGTAGAGGTACATGCTTCAGTAGTGGAATCTACCAGCATGATGTGGATGGACAAAAAATTAAGTATAAAACATGTTTTCAAATATGAGTGAACATGTACTCAGTCATTGGCCTTAATTACTCTGTGCACTGTCCTTTACTGCTCAGCTGTCAGGACTGTCTTCACTAGAAAAACAACTGCATCAATCTTTTTTTTATGCTTAAAACAAGTGACCTCTTTTGGTGCTAAAGCCATTAATAATGTTAATACGTAGGACAAAATAATGTCTTCCCTCAGTAGCAAAGATGGAGGAAGTGGGATGTTGTTATAGCGCTCCCTCTTACAGAACACCAATCGAATATTAGAAGAGGCAAATATAAAGATTGCATATGAAGTCAATGCAAAGGCAAAAACTTCCCCTCTAGCAGTATGATTAAAGCAAAGATGCGTCCATGGCAGGCACTGAAAACAACAACAACAAAGTGTGGCAAAAAAAAACAAAAAACTGCAATATGCATCCAGAGGCTTAATGATTAAAATTCATGAGGGTGGCAAGAGGGAAAATTTGAGAAACTGGAGGAAAAAAAAAACTGAAGAGGGCTGGATTTCCTGGTAAACTGTCGTACATATAAACATACACACTAGCATTCTACCACATGTCTTGTGTTTACACTGGTACAGCCAACATCTGTAGAGTCAGGAAAAACATGGGACTGCAAAAACACTCTGCTAGTCACATTTGCACAGACCTGTGATATCTGTGATCACTAATAATCCAAATAATCCATAAGTACAGGAAGTAGGATAGGTCAAAGCTGACCCAGGGATTTGGTCTGTAAACCAGGTAATAATGTTACTGTCTGCTTTGTTTCTCTCTCAAATTAATTAAAAGTGGCAGGTAACCTACAGCCATGGGTGGCTCCTTTCCACGAGCAATCAGCCTTGAGCTAATTGCTGACACCTAAGCACCCCCTAGATAAGTGTCTCTATTTAATATCAGTTCAGGTTCTGACACACTCCATGCTGCCTGGCTGACTTAAGATGGTTTCTCCACTTCCTTTGCAGTTGTGAGCTATGTTGGCACTTTTGCTTAAGATCAACTAACTGGCAAATCCAACCATAATGCACTGACAGTACTGTTTGTTTGTAGGTTCACATCTTAAACAAGCCAATTAAGCCCAGTTGACGATAGTGCAAGCTACAGGTTGTGACGTCTTTTGTATTTTGATTCTGTTGTGTCAGAGGCTCTTGGGGTTTTCTGGGGTTTTTATAGTCTGCAGTGTTAGGTACATTTTATATTATTGTGGTTTTATTCCCCCAGGATTGTCAACTTCATTTGATTAGGTACATTAATTGATACTCTTTGTTATTGCAGGACTTCTGCTGCTTACAGCCCCTTTTTGATTTCTGTTATACTGGTTTGTGCTGGACCACTTGTATGCTTTTATTGGTGTTATTTATTTCTTGTTGTAGAAAGCCTAACCAAACCTTAATGATAGAGGTGGAGCTCAGAAAACAGTTACATTAAATGTCTCAGTAATGGTTATAAGAGTCATTCATTCTATTTTTCCATTTAGATATTAGGACTTGATGGTCAAAGCCAAATCACAGACTTGCTCCTTATGGTTGCACAGTTAGTGTTTACCCTTAGATGGTGATCTATTGTCTCAGTTTCTTGTGGCGTCCATGTTCAGCTACTGGTGCTGCTGATGGATAAGATGAATGTACATGTGGTGAAGCAGGCAACTCTCAAGGGAGCCTGTTATTGATTTTGCCTGACTACCTCGTATATTAGGGTCAAGCTGGCTGTGGTAGCAGAGAGGCTGTTGGTGATGGATACTTGTTTGGAAGTGGAATAAATCTCCCACTTCCTATATATTCAAGCTTGAGATTTGATCAATCGATTAACCAGACAAAATAAAACCAGCGCTTACAAGAACAAGAGACATATATCTCCTGTTTCAATCTCGCCTAGAAGTCTGCTAATCCAGTTAGTCCATGCAGTCTTATTAAAGTTCTCCAATATCGACTCATCAATCACTGTGGTTATAGTCTCATAGTAAGCCTTTGGCCACATGTTGTTTATGCCTTCTTCGCCCAAGGATAAAATTTACTGTAGTCTGATCAAGCTAAGTAAGATTTTAAATGAGCTTGGAAATCTTTTAATTGCATTTGATTTGTTTTGGTGTCAGAGAGGAAAAGCGTGAGACCAGATTCAAGTAAGGCATTTGTCAAGACAGGGGGTCACCAAAGTCAGAGGGTTCATCCTCTGAAAACCATGAATGTCTGTTAAAAATAGTTAATTAACAGTTGTTAAGATATTTCAGTCTGGACCAAAGCGGGCAGACCAACACTGGCATCCATTTACATCACTATGAGGTTTACATTTGTGGTTTTTAGCGAAATATCTCAACATCAGACATTTTTAGTACTAGATCTATGATATACAGCAAAGTGCAAGGATGTGTTGGAGAGGAGGTGCTCTCGGAAGATATGAGTCTTAAAGAGATTCTTGATAGAGAGAGACACTCCTGCTCTGATAGTATTTGGGAGCTTGTTCTGCCATCAGGGAAACTCAAGCAAGAACAGTCTGAACTGTGAATGCCATATGTGTAGGGATGGCAATTCCAGACAGTGATCCTTGGAGGAACACAGTGGCCAAGAAGGAGCATAAGCCTGTATAACTAAGTTTAAATAGATGGGTACAAACCCAGAAGTCACTCGGTAGGCAAGAATTAATCATGAAAAATGTCACAAAATGTGGTGCCAACATTCACGTTCCTTTCAAGATGAATTGTGGTAGCTCTGGTGATCCCCTGACTTTAAATCTACTGCTCTCAACAAATCAAAACTTAAGTCGCTCAACAGGTTTATATACGGTTATATATTTGTTACACATTAGCATATTAGCATTTTCACTTTTCTTAAGTACAGCCTCACAGAGCCACTAGCATGACTGTAATCTTATTATAATGAGCTGCACTCATGTTCATGATCCAAAGCATATAAAATGCCTCTATTGCATCATTTGTTTAATTTATACTATGTACACAATTTAATATTTAACACAGCTAGCTCACCTTGCCTGTCATCCTCTCTGTCTCTCTCTCTCCCTGTTGATCTCTGCTGTCACTGTCAAAAAAATAATAATAAAGGCAAAAATCCCCAAAAACTATATTTAATATGGCTTAGGAGGTCAAAAAATCAGCCAACATTACAAGTGTGCACTAGCTTGCTGTGATGTGCTGTTTTGGGAGACAAATGCAAAACTACAGGAGCATTCAGAGAAGACACTCTTAAACCTGTGATGCTGAGTGTTATTGGGAAATAGCGTCTTCTATTGTCATAAGATGAACAAGCTTTAAAAAGTGTCCTGCAGCATTTTCCCCACTGATACTAAAGCTGGGAATGGTAAATCTCCATCCTGACCCCTTCCACTGCCCTCTCTTGTAGATGCCGGTGTAAAACTTGGGAGGATCAGTAAACAGGCTGAGAATCAATTGAAGTGGCAGGAAGAAAGTACACTGTGTGACATCTGTCACCCTTAGCTTGGAGTCCAATATAGATGCATCTTTGCAAAACAACAGCCATATGGAGAGGTTGTGCTGCTGAAAATCTCCCTGGGGACACTATAACAAGCCTTATTAAAAAGAAATTCTGTTGTGTGGGGGGGGGGGCTCTACTGGTCCTTCATGAATTTAATCATGTGGATGCCCTTGCTCAGACCTGAATGGTGAATTTATAAAGGAGAGATGAGTTGGGTGCTCATGAAAAATGTGTCCCCAGAGTCATCATCAGGGGTATCATCAGTTACCAGTGGGCTGAAGCAGTTGCTGGGTTTTTAGGCTGAAGTTGCACACAGACAATATTTGGTTCTCTGCCAGTTTTATAATGGAGGAAAAAAACTCCAAGGGAAAACCACCTGAGATTTATCCCCTATGAGGAATGTGAAGTATTGACACAACCACATTCTGATGCACTGAACCTTAAATGACCACAGAACAACAGGTTTGGAACCATAACTTACAAAAATTTCCCTGGATACAGTTGCTGGACTGTAGCTCCGACCAACACCTGCATCAGTCTTCATAAATTTCATTTTAGCAAGTTTGTACCTGAATGAGCATGAGTGATGATCTAATCCAGGACTGGCTGCGTGGATTTCAGGCACACACAACCATTGCATCAGATATGAATAGTGCTCTGAGACATCATCAGTTACCAAAGGCATCATACTGAGTACAGTACCCAGTACTGTAGTTACAATATGTCTTTCGGGTGAAGTTCCCTATAGCTGATATTTAATGGCTCCTCTGCTGTTCAGCAATGGAGAAAACAATCCACAGCACAGGGGAAACCCTCTTAACTCTATCCCATGTGTGGCATGAGTACAATCGTCACAAGCATGTTGAGACACACTGAACCTTATAAGACCACAGAGCAGCATTCTGCTGTCTGGGGTTTTTCAAACACAACAAGTTGGCCTCTACTCCATAGCAACATGATGCTCCCTGGACACAGTTTGGACAAGAGCAACTAAACATCCCATTTCAGTCTGAACACGTCCAGTTTCTTTTACAAACCAGCATGGAAAGCAATGATGTCTGTGAGTCTATACCGTCACTGATGGTCCAGACCAGTATTACCCATTGTGCTGCTTGAACCTCATATGACTTGCTGACCTTTAATTGGTGGCACATGTAACTGCAAATAATTACATGCATCCAATACACATGATTCCTGGAATACTCAAAATGGCTACACTATTCATACACAAGATGTCAGTACAGGTGGGCGCCCTCATAGCCGAATGGTTAGGGCGCGTACCATGTGGGCCCTAGAGCCTCTGAGCAGGCGGACCCCCGGTTCGACCGCTGCATGTCATTCCTCTACTCTTTCCCTGTTTCCTGTCTCTCTCTCTCACTATCCTCTAAACAAAGGCAAAAAAGCCCCCAAAAAATACTTGTATGTAGCAGATTAGACTAGCAGGCAGATGCCACGTAGTCAGCCAAAAAAAAAGGTGTAAGCCATACAGGATGACCACAAGAAATTTCAAATAAAATTAACAGATATTTTTTTATTTGTCCTCCCTTTCCAACCTTTTGGAAAGTGTAGCTCCAGTGAAAAAATCTGTGGAGACCTGAACTGCTTGCTCAGCACGACAGCACAGAGAATAGCAAGCAACTGAATAAGATGAAAATTTGCACCAAATACTGTAAGAGTGTGTTCAGACAGAGAATGAAGCAAATTTTAATCTAATATCACACACATTTGTGTGGTTCAGGTAACTCCATACAGCCAATGTACCTATTATACAGATGTTGTCTGTAAACTAGATATGGACACACTGACTGTGTGTGTGATCAGTTCAGCCTCAAGACTCTGTATGTTTATAAAGCACATTCATAATGCCTGGAATATCTGTGAATTTTTCATTCTCAGATTGAAAGGGTGATTGACAGGGGCCCTAAGAAAACATTAGAACACTAAGTAATTTTTTCAGTGATCATGAATCATGAATATAGTATTTTATTTGTGTGTTGAAAGGCATGATTGCAAGTCTCGCAGGCTTATACACCCACTGCAGAACTTATGCCTAGTTATAATAATGATGAAATAAATAATGTAAGAATAATGGTGCAACTTTCTAATAAAGCACCTTTTATAAAGGGTTTATATGTTGTAACCAATGGCTTTTTCAATAGCATTATATCATTTACCACTGCTTTATAGATAAGTTATAAACTATTAGGTTGTGAAAGATTTCCCAGGCTATTTATCCTCCTACAGTTGGACACTTTGTCTAATTAGCTCCTCACTTTTTTTACTTCCTCAAGTAAACTCTCCTAGTGGACTATTTGACCTCTGATCTTCTGGCAAGGGGCTTCAGGGCATCTGGACATTACATCATTTATAACATTTATAGTTGAAGATTTGATGGATTTTCATAAAAATGCCTTTGTGGTATATAACACACACGCAAAGTCTTTATTAATCACATAATTTTTAATGTCTCACAAGTATAATATTTTATACAAACTGGCAAGTCAAAATATAAAATGTTAAAATACTGATAAATGATTTATTAACCATGAATAAAACCATTAGCCTCTGTAAAGGGTAACTTATAATAAGAAAATGTTACCAGAATAATAGTAAGTACAAATGTGTGACTTCAGGCTGACTTTGAAAAAGCCGTCAAGGGCAGATAAAGATAAATTACCTCGATCCGAGGTAAAAACATTTGGCACCCTGGACCTACAAGAACTGCTGCCAAATATAAGAAGTAGACATATCCAGTAGCAGGTCTATATCTGGAGGATGAGGCAACATTCACTGGGCCTGCTTCTTGTGTTGTGGCTTATGTCGATGCTTCCATGTTGGTTAGCAATCATTCACACCACAAACATGTTTATGTACAGTGGCCTTGCAAGGCAGACGATTCTAGCAAGTTGATGACTCTGCTAGAAATGGCTGCCCTTCTACCCGATGACAGCAATTTCCCACAGGGGTGCTACACCATTTAATGCATATTTAATGCATTTTTATGTTGAAACCAATATGACCATTATATAACATAGACACAGTGAGCTTGCTAGATTTGGCCATAAACATCATTACGTAGCTTGGTGATACATCACACTTCTAGGAGCCAAGCCCATGAGAGCAATTTTAACGAATTCAGATGACTTCACTCCCTCCAGAGTGATTCCATTGAGATTGACTTGTTACAGTGTGGATGTAACATGTTGCATGCAAAGAAGGTAGTCCTGTGTTGCAGCGTCAGCAGCTTGGAAGCCATGTAATACAAATCTGTCACTGAATATGCAGAAATCCAAAGCTGAAATAAAATCAAAATTCAGTTCAAATCTCATGAAGTGTTGAGGTAAGACAACTAACTATCAGTGAGAGTTTTCACAGTCTGGGTATCTGCTATCACCACATCTGAACCCAAGAGAGACAGCTGATGTTAATTAGACTGCCTCTGGCTAGCATTGTGTGTAAGAGCTGCTGGCATTTTCCAACTTCCACCATCTGATTGAGAGGCTGGACAAAAAAGAAGGGGAAAACCACGTTGTATCAGTGTTTGTACGCTATACATACAGGGCTATGACATCTCTGTCGTGCACCACAGAAGCCTATGTGATAAATGTCTGCCATTCAGAGGCCTGAAGCTTGGACACCATTTCCACAAATATGTACAGTTTTATCCTCTTTTCAGAAATGAAAATGATGCACAACAGCTGCAGTACCATTTTAGATCGTATTTCCTCACAGAAAATGTGAGAAAAATACAAATTTTGCACAGATGCTATTAGCTTTACAGACATAGGCTATCTGTCATGTCCCAAAAGTGAAGCCTCTGAAGTTATCTGTCTGTTGAAACAGACACAAACCTGAAAACCAAAACCAAAAAAAAATTATTTCTTATTTCTCCTGCTTGATGTATTTAAACAAAAATCAAGATGCCTAGTGTGTCGGCTACACATTCAACTTAATAAAAATCACCTTTTAAATGGGATCTGTTCATGCAAGCGCTGATAAAACCGCAGAGATGGCTCAGAATAAAACTGCACCTTTCTGTGCCATGTGTGTGTGTTAGGTGGTGACAGAAGTGCAAATGTCTGAATCCTTTGACACCAAAATTGCACTGCTCCATGTAATTATCACAGAAACCTCCTCTCCCAGACCCCTACTTCTGCTTAGGCTCAATCACACTAGAGGTGAGTCACCAAAATCTGTTCTAAAGGCATCTTGACATGATGTTATGTAATCTGTTATTCTGTAGGAAAGGCTGAATTATAAACCATAACCACTCATGTATTGTGAGATCTTTTCTTTATGTTCATATTGTGTTCACATGGTGCATATTCCTAAATAAATCAGTTTGAACACATCTGATGGAGGAGGAGGTTGTGGTGGCAGGTGTCAACAAGGGCCCACACCTCCTTTTTTTGACCTTGGACCCCAGCTTGGTTAATCCAGCCATGACTCTAGGGCACACCTTACATTCAGGGTTGGATACAAGTAAAAAATATAAAACATTAAGACCTAATATGAGTTTTTAGAGACTATTGTCTGTTACTTTCATAGCAGCCAACCCAACATTCAACATACAGTTTCTCTCTCTGTGTGTCTGTGTGTGTGTGTGTGTGTGTGTGTGCTTGTCTACCACCTGTATCCATATAACCCTGTCGTTCTATATTCTCTAAAGACCTGTTTGTTTTTCATTTATCACATGGCATCTGCTCTTTCATTTTAGAAAGTAATGCTTTAACGCAGCTGTTGTAGTATATGTTAAGAAAGTACAGCCAAATGTAATAATGTCAGAGCAGAGCTCATGTGACATTTCAGCCCTCAGCAGCAATATTGCAAATTTCATTTTTTGCACAGGTCGTTACAACAACCTTGTGTTGTACAACAAAAGCCTTATGCTATATTTTATACAGCACAGTAATATTGTACATGTTTGACTGATAGTAGTTGCTAAAAGTGAATATCAGCTAACACTCTTCACATGTAGCTTGGTAGCAGAAAGCTTTCCCTTCATCATTAGATTGCCTTCATGTCTGTATATCAAGGCTTTAAATGCATGGCCCATTAGTCACAGCACTCCTGCTCACACATGATGTACTCGGCAATGCAGTAAATTGCCTGCTTCAAGCAGCATCATGTACTTCATCAAACTGTGCTCTTGAATAGCCTCTTCATCAATACTGTACATGCATCCTTTTTAAATGCCAGTATCCAGCAACTCTCCCTCTCTGCAGATGCTAATGTATCTTTATACTATATATATGAATAAATGCATGGTGTAAGTAAGGCAGGGTAGAAGAGGCTTGGTTCAAGTTGTGTTTTTAGTCATATACAATTTTGGCAAGTGAGAGCTTTACAGCTGAGATGGAGGTTGTGAATGATATTGTAGCTTTAGAAAAGCAGAGCTGCACAGCTTTATTTATTGATGTATCTAAAGCCTTTGATACTGTTGATCATGCCCCGTTGAAACAGAGCTTGCTTTAAATAGGGATGTCTGACCAAGCAGCGCAAAAAATTACTAATTATCTCACTGGCAGAACTCAGTGTTTGAGCATTAATGGGCTCAGATCAAACTGGTTACTGATGTATGTAATGGTGTGCCCCAAGGTTCTATGCTTGGCCCAGTGTTATTTTCTCTTTATATAAATTATTCAGGTATTACTGCACATGGAACTAATACTCAAAGTTACTGAGATAATACAGTTTTATATGGCTGTAGATGTCCTCTCTTAGAATTGCTGTCTATAAAGGAATAGATTGATATTATATTGATATTTATATGAAAAACATATATGAAAACCAAAATTTAAAAAAAGACACAATTTGGGATTTTACAGAGAGTCACATGCTGGAACTATCTTTTGACAAGTCAGTAACTCCCCATAAAACCACAGATTGTGATTGTATGTATGTATGGATTTAACAAATGAGCCAGTTGTTTCGTTGTGCTCTGAGTCTTTATGCTCAGCAAAGCTCACCTCCTAGGTTCATATATTCAGTGCACTGAGTGTACTCCTGTGCCAGACTCTTGTTACTGTATTTCCCCACAAATTTAACTAATTCTTTATTTTGTAATCTCAACTCATTTAAGTTAAGCTTTTTGTTAGCTGTTCTAAATATCATAGTATTTGGCTTGATGAACATTTTTCTGTACAGATTGTTGCACACCGAACTACATAATCAACATATACCTTAATTCATTTTATAAAAAATGTCAAGGTAATTGCTCCTTGCCACCACTACTACAGCTTAAAGCCACTCTAGGCAAACCTCTGTCATATTTTAACAACCTTACCTCACAGTGTTCATTTTGAAATCTTAGTCTTAGCTTCTGTCTGTTCTTAATGTACTGTGTGGACAGAGATAGAGAGAAAGTTTTCATGAATTTTTTCTTCAGACACTTAATATTCTGGATAAGTTCAAGTGTCATTTAAATGGCTATACGAATGGCCGACATAACACAGAGGAGCATAATAATGTTTCTAAAAAGTCAGTAATGTCTTTTGACTTCTGAGACTCTGAATCTTAACTGCACATTATGCCAACAATGATCCCCAACACACATTTGACTAACTGAGGGAACTGACAGAGGGAAAAGAAAGAAACTAATTTCTCAACACAGTGGCAGTGGAGTGGAACAAGCTGCTTACTGAGATGAGAACTCCTCAGATTCCAGCAGGTATTCAGACAGCAGCTGGAGCCTGAGGAGCTGTGTTAAAAATGTCTCTTGAGCAAAATGCATTGTAACCCTGTTGGTGGCTGTGCAAGATGGTTGTTTTATGTATTGTCCCAGTGTCCCATTTGTGTATGTTTGGCTGCATCTTTAGAGACAAAATTTATTTATTTGCTTGTTTACATACTTTTGCCCCCCCATCTGTTTATCTTTGCAAAATGCTGTCTACTGATTGTGCCTGTTGCACATATGGAACTGTGGCAACCATTAAACACATTTGTTTTGAGTTGAAAGCCTCTTATCTAGAGGAAAAGTGTGCTGTATGTGTTCTCCTTCAGGGCTGTGCCCCTGTGCCAGACTGCTGTTACTGTGCAAGCTGTGTAGATTCTTCTTTTTCGCCCCTTAACTCATCATACTGTGGTCATACCGTGGATGATTAGACACCCAACCAAGCCTAACTGTCAACAGATATTTCCGTCCACAGAAACCACTAGTTATACAAAGGTTAGTCAAGGTTTCCTGACATTGTTGGGTGTCATCTGTTATTTAACTTGAAACACTTTGACCTTCTAGGGACATATTTGCCCTTTATCTAGATGAATGGCAGTCTTGACATTTTAGCATTTTAAACGGTGAAGTCAGAGAACTTCATGATTCTCGACTGTGTGGTATATCAGCTTTTTATATCAGAGAGGACTTTAAGTTAAACACACACTGCACCAGCTGAAGAGCCAGATATCTCCAAATGAATGTTGTCCTGTGTCTGCTGGATATGTATAGTAAAGGGGAGACAGATTGCTAACACATCAACCATGTTGACTCTGCAAGGCCATAATGTAATGTCAGTGATTTTTAGCTTGTTGTGTTATGCCCAATAGTTGCAAAAGAAACAAATACAACAACAAAAAAAGATCAATGCAGCCTCAATTGTCATGCATGTTTTGACAGTCTGGGATTCTATATGTATTCATAATGTGGTAAAAAAAAATCTAAATTCAGATACATCCAAAACTGTCAGAGGAAATGCCTTTTTCTGTTTCCTGTCTATTTCTGACAGTCATTAACCGTTCCTACTATTCCCAGTGGTCAACCTCAGGGCAGTTCACTCTTTGGAGAAGTTTGCCCTCAGGGCTTTTTGCCAGAAAGCCTTTCTGATAGTAAACCCTGAAGGCTAACTTCCCCACTACCGGGCAGTTCAGGAAGTTGCTGCCGTTTCACTCTGTATATTCAAAGCAGGAACTTAAATCTTTGGTCGACCTAATCATTTACTTTATACATATTTACAACTAATTGACCTTTACTGTTGTTTTCATGTACAGAGTTTAACTTCGCAGGGATAATTTGTTAACATCTACATGTGTCATGATGCTGCTGACTATGTTATGCACATCCACCAACCTCCTCACTTGGAAATCCTACTTTACAACATGAGGATAATGTTTGTGATATTGTTTATCTTTCATAAAAACCTTTACTTATGCATCAGGAATCCTCCAGCTACAACAAATCAATCCAGTCTCATTTGCTTTTAAATTATTTTGGTGACAGACAGATCTTGATTGGAGAGCATGAGAATCACATTACAGATTCTTTATTTTAGCAAAAAGTGATTTTTCATTAGATGTTTTTTTTTACAATCAGTCTCTTTTATTCATCAAGAGATGAGTCCTCTTTTCATCAGACATTACATATCCACTGTAGACAAAACTCTCTGAGCTGTGTTAGGTTTCAGTGCCATAGGAAAAATGTCTGATCTGACATAATTTGTTATTTTTCTTTCAAAAAAGAATAGATGTTCATTTTGAGGTTTAATCAAATATGTAACCATGTTTTAAATGTAAGTGAAGCTACAAAGGTGTACATTCAGTTTCAGAAGGAACAAACAATAGCAAAAAAACAGGACAAAATTAAACTGCTTGCTGTGTTTTCCATGATGATAGCAGTATAACAAATAATAGAGTTACTTAGAATAATACTTTTTAGTATTTGTTGTATTTGCATCTTTACTCCAAAGACCTTACTTTTGAGAGCCCTGGTGTTTTTTTGGGAGCATGTTAACCATACCGCACTGACTGCTGCTCATTCAGCTCACTGCTTTGAGCAAACAGTAACAACTGAAAAAGACCCAGATGAGTGAATCAACAATTTTATCCCTTCAGAACCTCCCTCATCTGGACTACGGTGGCTGAACAGCAAGAGAGGGAAAATCAATCTGAAAGTATAAAAGTGAGGGGAATATCTGTTCTAAGACAAAATACCCCAACCATCCAAACTGGATTGGCTCCACTGCTGTTGGATAAGGGCATCACAGTCGTTGGCTGCCATCTGTTCAGCCAGACTAGGCTAAAACTGAATGATCTCCATAGTTAACACCAGGTTGTCTGGGCTAGCGTTAGCAATGTGCAGAGTGGCAGTGTGAATCCACATACAAACAGATGGCCAGAGAAAGCTTGCTGTTAATGAGGTTTCTTGTTGATCATGATTGTTATTTTTGACATGATAGACAGACTGCATTTATTTTGAATAATAAATAAATATATTTGGTCCTTGCACTGTAATGACTTACAAACAGGAAAGATTTGAAGAGAGAGAGAGAAAAAAAAGATAAATAAAAACTTTGCTCAAACCACTTCACAGATGCATTTAGGTATCAGTTTATCAGAGCTTTGGTTACACCTCCTTATTCTGGTTAGCAGGCATGTAGAGTACTCTTTTCAACTGTGCCTTTCTTTTTGATTTTGTACCTGTTTTTGGGTGTGCACTGAAGGACTGAAGAAATGTAATTTCATTCATGATGTTTTTTTAAAAGAATCAAGAATAAATAATATTTGTACTGTTTATGCTGGCACACCAGAGCCTCTTTTTTTCAGGTAATGAAGCCAATGGATTAAACACAATACAACAACATTAGCATTCATTTGGAGTTGTGTATCTGGTTACCTGAGAAATATTTGTCCTTTTAGTTCACCAGAGAAGATGTCAAAGACAATAGTTTGCCTTTCTTAGATTGTGACGTCCATATAGGAAAGGACAGAAGCCTCCACATTGGGGTATACAGAAAACCCACACACACTGACCAATATCTCCTTTTCGACTCACACCACCCTCTGGAACACAAGCTTGGGGTTATCAGAACCCTGCAACACAGAGCTGATAACGTACCCACGAGCTCACAGGCCCAAGGGGAAGAACGTAAGCACCTGAGAGATGCACTCAATACTTGTGGTTACCCCAGTTGGACCTTTTTGAAAACTACAGCTGGTTCCAGAAAGAAAACCAACGACGTGGTAGTGAAAGAAAAACAAAACAAGAGAAACAACATAGTCATCCCATATGTGTCCGGGGTATCTGAAAAACTCAGGAGGAATTTCAACAAACATAGTATCCCTGTGTATTTCAAACCCAGCAACACACTCAGACAGAGACTGGTACATCCTAAGGACAGAACACCACACACCCACAAAAGTAATCTGGTGTATGCAGTCCAATGCAACGAGGAATGCGAAGACCTCTACATTGGCAAAACAAAACAACCACTACACAAACGCATGGCCCAAAACAGGAGAGCTAACTCCTCAGGTCTGGACTCGGCTGTCTATCTGCATCTAAAGGAGAAAGCCCACTCCTTTGAGGACAACAAGGTTCACATCTTGGACAGACAGGACAGATGGTTTGAAAGAGGAGTAAAAGAAGCCATCTATGTGAAAATAGAGAAACCATCCCTCAACAGAGGAGGAGGTCTGAGACACCACCTATCTCCAATTTACAATGCCGCCCTTTCATCCCCTTCCCAGGAGACTCAACAATTTGGCAAGAAAAACAACGATTCACAAATGGGCTCATGTGACTCCAACGACTGTCGTTATAACACAATGGGGCACTAACGAAGTCGAAACTAATGGTTTTTACCAACGACTATCACCCTAACGACTGTCGTTGACACATAAAGCACTAAGGATCCATGACATCATTGGTCTTGTGAAAGCCCCCACAGAGGTTAAATACCTGGGTTTCCACACCAAAAATCAGTTGGACCAGTCCTAGCCTGGTCAGATGCGAACACGAACTGATGAAGCCTCTTGGATAAGAGGTGAAACGTCTTCCTAGACAACATTAAGTCCAGTTGCTTTTCAACTTAAATTTCCTTGAGCTAACTATGACCTGGATGAATGAGAATATTCACAGGCTCCTTTTAGCTATGTTTTTGGTCCCCACCAGTTCCTGAGAAAAATCTGTAGCTCTTTAACTAAATTATGCTTATATAATTATTGTAATGCTTAAATGTTCTATGTTCATTGGCTGCTGTTTGGTGCTGGGCAGGGAGCAGCTTGCAGTCAGTTTTTGGATTAGTCCAAATACTTCTTAAAACTCCATCAAAATGAGAAACTCTATGGCTGAGTGCCCAGATAACTTCCACTTGTGGCCTGAAAGCAGAGAAAGGTGAGAGTCATGTCTTTGATCATGTTCTCTCCATTTACAGAGGTGGACTGAGGCTGCCAAAGCAGTTGTGGTGCCCCAGGGCCAGCAGATGTTTATTATCCCTCCTGTGCTCTGAAAGACACCAGGGCTGCAGCAGGTGATACAAGTTACTTACACCAATGTGATCAATGCTGATTTACAGCCTTCCTGCACTGCAACGTGTTGAGATGGAGGTTCTATTTAACCCAGTTACGGGACAGTTTGGAGTAATTAGGAAAGAGCTTTGAGTTTCGATGACATAAAACATTTTTGTTAATTAAATTTTGTGATAATGATCATGGCATAAGCATTTCAACTGTTGTAAGTTTGTCGATACTGTACTTTCTTTGCACTGTACACCTCCAAATATGTGCTATTTACATCACAGTTCATATCAACTATTGTTATTTGTTTGTTAATGTGCTGCTATAAAGCAAATGCTTTGTAGCTGCTTTAGCCTGAAGGTGGAAAAGGAGCTGTATTTTATAAAAGAAAGCACACATCTACAGCACATACTTTGTCTCAGGCCCCAGGCTTAAGTTGTGTTCCCAGTGGCTGCTTTGACTAATGAAATGAGCACAGACCTTTAGCAGCCATTCAATACGTCCCATTTCCATTAAAGACTATAATCACTGAGCCATGGTGTCTAAGAGGCACCTCTGAACACACGCTAAGGCTTAAACCTAACTGTGAAGAAATTTGGTTTCATACAACTAGTAGTTTGGATCATTATTATCAGTGTTAATAAGATTGTAGTGAGTTGTTGGCTCTGGGACAAATGGAACTGATGATGGGGCAATAAACACCAGATAATCAGTCATGTTTTCTCCCAATTCCATACCACATATTAATACTAAGCAGGCTGTAGCATGTAACGTTTGTCCCTCTACTTCTTTTAACTCTAAAAACATGTTTTTTTGATTTACTACTTTATTTTATCTCATACATTTTGAGGCCATCAGCTGCCTCTCTGCTGAAAGACCTTAGCTGTTTTGTTGTTATATCCACCAGTCCATGACACTGCCAGCTGGCTGATATGCCGCAGTGTGCAGTTGAGCAGCTAACTTGCTTAACAGCTCAGGAGATAAGCTTCAACTTTCCTTCTGTGTTGCAGTCACTGGTGAGTTTGTTGTTTCTTAATTGCTGGCTGTCAGAACTGACAGTAAATGTCCACTTCTTTTTTTTTTTTTTTTGCACTTGTATTGCCTTAACTGTTTTTTCTGTCAGCCACAGAAACATCTAAATATTATATCTTTGCAAAAACACTTTTTAATTGTCAGACATTATTGTCAGACTTAGGTCAAAAAAGTTAAGTATGTTTCTGATTTGCTGGTGTTTGTATATAAATTGAAAAACACAGTATACTAAATATAGTAAGAGACAACTGCACCCACCTAACTCCAGTGAACTACATTTCCTTTTTGGAAATATAAAGAGACAGTATAATGTTACCATGGATTCAGTGAGTTATAATGGGCTTTAGCTTATTTTTGTTAAATTGGCATCATTACAAGTATGTTCAATTAGCTACTAGCACTTCCTGTTTGTAATGCACCCAGCATTTATCAGCTGTACATTCATGGTAAATGGACTGTACTTATATAGCGCTTTTCTAGTCTTTTTCGACCACTCAAAGCACTTCACACAACAGATCACATTCACCCCATTCACACACATTCATACAGCACATGTTCTATACAATGTGCTTTTTCTATACACACATTCACACACCGATGCGATGCACACACATCGGAGGCAATTTGGGGTTCAGTATCTTGCCCAAGGATACTTCGGCATGCGGACTGGAGGAGCGGGGAATCGAACCACCGACCTTCTGATTGCAACTGCTCTACCTCCTGAGCCACAGCCGCCCCCGATCATGCTGCCAATCTCCTGTTCTACTGCATCTCAAAGGTGTTCTGTTGGATTCAGATCTGGTGACTGGGGAGGCCACTGAGGTTCACTGAACTCATTGTCATGTTCATGAAACCAGTTTCAGACCAGTCTGACTAGTAGCCATTAGAAGATGGTAAACTGTGGACGTAAAAAGATGCACATAGTCCACAGCAATGCTCAGATAGGCTGTGACATTGAAACAATGATTGATTGGTGTTAAAGAGCCAAGAAAACATCCCCCATACCATTACACCACCAGCAGCCTGCACTGTTGACACAAGGCAAGTTGGATCCTTGGATTCATGCCGTTGACACCAATGTCTGACCCTGCCACCTGTGTGCCTGAGCAGAAACCCAGATTGATCAGACTGGGCTACATTTCCAGTTTTGGTGAGCTTGTTCCAACTGCAGCCTCAGATTTCTGTTCTTGGCTGACATGAGTGGGACCTGACAAGGTCTGCTGGTGTAGCCCATCGAGCCTTGAGGTTCGACATGTTCTGAGATGCTTCTCTGCTCACCACAGTGGTTATCTGAGTTACTGTAGCCTTTCTGTCAGCTCCAACCAGTCAGGTCATTATCCTCTGACCTCTGGCATCAACAATATATTTCCCTCCACAGAACTGCCACTCACTGCATGTTTTTTGTGTGTGTAAGTAAACTCAGACTGTTGTGCCTGTGAATCCCAGAAGATCAGCAGTTTGAGAAATAATCAAACCAGCCTGTCTGGCACCAACAATCACACCATTCTGATGTTCTGATGTGAACATTAACTGAAGCTCCTGACAATTATCGGTATGCACTGCACTAATACCACATGATTGGCTGACTGGATGACTGTATGAATAAGCAGGTGTTCTAAATTAAGTGTTCGATGAGTGTATTTAAACTGACACCAACACTATCGTGTTCACTGCTGACACTTAATATGTTCCATTGCTGCTGAAGTTCTGGCATTGGCACGAGAGTAATCATGCACAACCTCAGAGGAATACTGATATTATTATTATTATTATTATGGGAACCCAACAACTGTACTCCCTGCAACAATCAGTCATTACTATTATGTTATGTTTCATTCTCAGATGCTTCATACCAGCATTAGGGTTGTTTGTATTCAGCCACACGTTGCCCCCATTTGGTATTTGCAGCATTTTGTCTTCACTGTGTTTACAAAAATCAGATTTGTCTGGTTCTTCAGAGTGGGTGGGAGCTGTCATTTGTTTTCCATCTTCTGGTCTGTCACCCTGCATGTGTAACCTATCTGGCATTTTGCTGTAGCTCAAGGCAATGGATAACATATGTAGGATGTGACATATTTGGTGTAAACAGGATTTTCCATCCTTTGGATCTTGAAAATTCCTTTATTAATCGTCTAAATTATGTTTTAAGACATACCATTTGATTTAGAAAAACTGCTCTCTAATACACCATGCTTCTGATGCAGATTTGCACAGTGCTACACTGACACAGAATTTGAACTCTGCTGCAGTCACAGTAATGTGGTTTATACAGTGTTTTTATCTAAGGCCACAAACCAAATCTCCATTGATAATATGTGTAGACACAGTATGTCGTCACTTTAAATGTTGTTGGTCTTTCATAAATGGTTTTTCATAAATGGCTACTCCATCACTGAATGTGAGTCTTAGTGAATTTTTCTCTGCAGTATGTATATGACAGTAAAAGTAAACAGCCCTAACTTGACCTGAGCCTCTCTTTTCAGAAAGTTTGAATATTTAACAACCACCACCCATCCACTGAAAGCTTCTCTGCTCCCCATTCACAATGAAATGCACACTTATCAAATTTTGCTGATGAAATGTGAAACATTTTCCAGTCTGTTTACCATTTCACTCACATTTTAAACTACTAATGAATGAAGAGTCTTTATTTTGGTGTAATTGCCTTTGCGCACACTGGATAATTTTTGCCCATTTCCTATTCATGCTTTAATGTCAGCTTTTTATCTGCAAGAAGCATCAGACCCAGTTCCCACAGACAAATATCAGACTCAGAGATGCAAAAAACACAAACCCAGACTCTTCCTGTGCATCTGTAATTCTTCATGCTCTCTCAGCTGTACAGTAGTTGCACCTGCTGAGGTCTAATTTAGCCTAGTTATATTGGGAAAATCACAAAGTTAAAACAGATTGTGCCACATACTGTATTTGAACCTAATGACAAAGTATGGTTGCAAATGTGTCATCCATTTTAAGTTAAAAGTGAAAGAGTTATAGTTTACCAGCTCCACTGCCCATATAAAGCTCAAGAAGCTGAAGCCTTGGGTAATAGTTCTTTCTGGGTTTGTCACTACAAGCAACATCTTACACATTGAACATAATAACATGCCCCATTGTTGATATAATACCAGCTACCAGATATAATATCAGCACCATCAAACAGTATAACTAGATTGCCAGAATGTTAACAAAACTACTATCAGTAGTCTATCATTAGATAATATTTATAAAACAACACTATATACCTCAAATTACAAAATGTTGTGCAAATAGCTCAAATAACCGAATAGGGATGGTTGTCTAATCAAATGTCTCCCACTCAACCTTATCTATGAATACTACTATTTCTACATGAAACAAAGTCATACCATATTTACATTAGGTTTACAGTTAAATCTAATATGCATCAATCTTGTTACAGCTTGTAACACCACAATGACTTATTTTGCTCTTGACTGGACAGCACTACAGATGTTTCCTAGCAACTCATTTCACACAGTACTATGGTCTTTACTTCAGAAGACACTCCTTCAGTTCTACTGGTGATTCTACATATTTTGCATACGTTTGTTTTTTATTTCATAATGTATTGTTAATTTACTTAATATTGAACGCTTTCGGCCTCCATGCAAAATTCCACCTGTGCTGGAAAAAAATCAAAGACCATTACAGTAAATTCAACAAAATGAACAGCCTTTCTGAGGCTTTTTAAAGTATCAAAACAATTTGTGTGTCCATACAACTAGACATATGTCTCTGCTTGACTAGAAGAACAGTTTTTTATGTGCTGTTCATATTTTGGTGCTGGGCTATTTTCTTGTTTGAGACCAAAATGTATCAAAGACAAAATACAATCCATCAGCAAATGTATAGATTAATTCAAGTTTGCATGTTTATTACCATACAGACTGTGCACACTGTCCATCAATAGATGTATGCAGTCAATACTGTTTCATTTAACTGCCTCGCCTCCTGCTTTGTTAGGCTTATACTGTCCACACGTTTCATTTCCTCTTTGACTGATTAGAATTACTGAACCGTAATGCAACCTATCCTTCATACTCTGACAGAGAACCAATTTCCTGACCACAACACAACATGACTTCACTGGCCAACTCTGACAGAGACATGCTGATTGACAGAGACACGTGACCCTCATTATAGCTCACGACAGTCCTGGAATTTAAGTCAGGACAACCTGTAATAGACCCTTTATATCAAACTGTTTCCACATACTGAGTGGAGCCACCACTCAGCTCATAAACTGAGCATAAGATGGCTATTTTCACTCTAATAACACTAACACTAGAGTGAAAAAGCCAAGTTTTATATTGAGTTCTCATACCCACGGACAAGGTGTAGGCCACTCAGACACACGTGTGGTTTCTCTCTAGGTTAAAATGGGCCATGTTTTTCTCAGATTTGTTGCCAGAGCCAGCCTTCAGCAAGAGACCTCAATCATCACAAAGCAGGGAAGTAGAACATGGTCAGCTGTGATGGCCCAGGGACAGCCCAGACTCCAGTCTGCACATCCACAAAAGACATCTTCTATGTCCAAGGACATGTAAAAGTTCTGTCTGTTGAGAGCTGATATACTGTGACTGCCTTCATATTTTAGTGGCTTGTTGCCAAAAAAAAAAAAAAATGTCAGTTTTTGCTGCTGGTGCTGTTATAGTTCACATTCATACACATTCATATATTGCAGGTTCTCAAAATAACTGTTCTTACTATAACAGCACTTCCTCCATTCTGCTTTATAGTCCCTCTGACTTTGCTGCGACTGGCCTACAGTATATACTGAGGGTCGAAAGCTTGGTAATTGCTTGGTGTTGCTTGCCTGAGTTATTACTTGCCTGACACATAAGGGTCTTGTAATCTTTCTGCAAACCCAAGTGACCCTTACGTTTGACCTTACAAAATGACTAATACATGTGACCATAACAAATAACTACTACATGTGACCATTACATAGTACATGTGATAGTTACATGTGACTGTGTAACATGTGTTACATTACAAAAATGATTCATATGGCCATTCATCATAAAGGTTTTTGTCACAAAAGCACTAGCACTAGCAGTTGTCTTTATCTGATGGCATTGCTAATTGATACTATGCTACCACTTATTTGACAGTGTTGTACTGCTTAACATGTACTTCTACAAGAAAGTACAGATCCACAATAAATATAATTATTGGAATGCTGAAGTGATTTTCTACAGAAATATAATTGTTACAACTCAATAAATGCAGTATGCTTTTAAAGACAGTATCAACTAATGTTACTAGTGTTATGTTGACTCATATCAGAAGTATAGGGAGCACATGATTTAGTATTTAAGAGGTGTTGTCACATACTGTAAGAACTGTAATGTAATTGCTATGTCCTTGTGCTCTTTTAAAATACAGAACAAAGGTTTGTATAGAAAGGTTGACTGTAGAGGGTCATGGGAGGACACCGAGAAAGCACAGAGACTTTAAATGTATCTTTAATTGAATCTAAAACAGCTAACATTGACTGCAGCATGGCATTTTTAATGTTTAATAACAAAGTCAACCACCCTGAAAATATGAGGCTTTTACCCAGCAAGGGCCATTTATCATTTGCCCGATATGTAAACAAAGCTGGACACACTGTTTAGTTCCAGTCAATAAAGAGCAGATTTGGCTCAATGTAGGCAGTGAATGCTACAGAATCCATCACTAGAGTCAAGTGTTATCATTCCAAGCTGTGAATTTGTTATTTTTTTGTCACAGTGAATGCATTCTGACTCTGGATGAGTTTGGTTTATAAATATATAAGGTTTAAACTGACAACATAGGTATGTTGAGGAATCATTTTAATCATTTTAACTTCAACTGTATTGGCCAATACAATTGATTTCTAAATATGACCCTGATTCTAAGATGTAAAAATATAACATCCATTAAAGCACAATGTTAATGCCACATTTTGCTTGTTACATATACAGTACATGCACTCAGCCTTGACAGAACAGTGTTACATACGCCTTCAGAACTCCTGTAGGTTGAACTGAGCTTCCTGGATGACTAACTTTGAAAAAGACACTCTAAATGGACTTGAAAATGCTTGCTAGAGAAACACATAATAATGCTAGCTGCATCGAGGCTGCAAACACCCCAAAATGCAACACTCTCTGTAGGAGATGCTTTTACTTCATATTTTTAGAGAGCCATCTTAGCAGTGAAACAACACGCCTTCTTCGTGCTCACAGTTTATGTATACTAAAGGAACGAAGGAAAGACTAATTAGGAGAAATAATGATTAATGAGGTATGTGTCCAATAACTAACTGATTAACCTATTACTTGTCCCTCTTCTTTTGACTACAAATCATGTGTATCACAAATTTGACAGCAAACAACTTAAACATGAAACAAAGCCAGACCCACTGCTTGGGTTTAAAGTAGCTTATCACCAGTGGCCAACATGAACACTGTTATTATGTGACTCAGTGGTGCATCAGAGATCAGTGTGGCTCCCTGATTCTTATTTCAGTTTCAGGTCAGAGCTGTGCTTGCACTCTGCAAGGTCACAGGCAGCAGGCTGCGTAATAATGGGATCTGCCTTCTTCACACCTAATCACTGCAGGCCAACAGGGCTTGAAGATTTCTCCCTGCCTGCTTCTTTCTGCCTGAGAGAAGGTGACCACGAAAGTGACCACAAAGAGCAACACTTGAATGCAAACTTCTTTGCTTGTAAAGTACCCACTCATCAGGGGAATTCACTGTGAAACTAATAGAATGGCTGGGTGTTGGAGGATGAAAACAGTAGTTGGGGGAAAATCATATGAAAGACAATGGCTGAAGAGAACAAAGGTAGAGGGGCTGCTTATAGCAACAATGAAAAACAAAGAAGAGGAGGTGGGTAAAAAGCTTAAAGCCGAAAGGAGAAAATTGCCAGAGGAAATATAGGTGGATCAAGGATGAATATAAAGGAGGTAAGGGGAGCAGATAATAAAGCCTAGTCTGGCACTTTTTCCAAAAGTGTCGAGTGAAAGAAAGTGATTTAAAAAAGAGAGAGAAAAAAGAATGGTGAGAGTTATGGTGGCAGGTTCGGTGAAGGCTGCTTGTTCTCAGTTCAATAAACCAGTCCTGTGGAAGAGCTGGGAGGGAGACACAGCCTGACAGCTCATTCACACCAGTGTCTTCTCTGCCCATCATGTTGTTGTAGTGATGTCTTTTCATTCTTTAATGGAGCAGCCATCACATGATCAAACAAAACAAAGAGCTACTGTCCACTACATAATATGTTTTTATGTTTTAAGTCATCGTGAACCCTGACATTACCATCCATCTGGGCTGTTTTATGTTAGTATTTCTTCTGTTACTTAAGAACAAGAGAGCCAGGCTTGCAATCAGTGTGCATATAACTACCATCATTGGATGGTAGTTACTGTATATGCATGATGGATGCTGCCTGAATGCAGCAATGAGAATTCACCCGCTAAGACGTGTTCTGGTAGATTCACTATGCTCATTGATTTCCTCATCATTTGCTGGTCACACAAAGAACTCAGATCCCTCAGTTTGACTCCAGTAATGAGCTAAGAATAACTGAACTGACTGAAAAGGAGTTCAGGTTCCTGGTTGTCAAACACTGTACCTTGTGACAGGTGATAATGTCCACAAACTCATCATGTATGATAGCCTGTGTGATTGCATCACTTCACCAAAGAGGCTGAGAGGTGAGGTGAGAATTTGACAAGAGTAGCCACCTTCTTCACTGTTTATTTGCAGATAGTCATAGGGATGAAGAATGAAGAGGAGGGTAGAAGATGTGACATTACTTCAGATTGATAGTGTTGTGTTGATAGTTGTATAAGGGAAACAGTTGGTTTTGGTTTGATCAATGAAGGAAATGTTTATTTTGAGTCATGGATGACTGATTGTAGTTGTTTCTCCACTGTCAGACATATTGTAACTGGGAATAATAATGGGAATTTGGGGCGTTCAATACTTTAGTACAGAAAGAGGAGAAACAGCTGAAGGGAGGGTGGACCAGTGTCATAAAAAAAATGGACATGAAATTCTTTTCATACTTGAGTGAACAGTCTGGGAACAGTCTGTTGAACCTGAGCCAGTGAACAACATATTCAGATATGTGGAAACTCAACAACAACAACACAATTTCTTTAACACTGGAGTACACAAAGCATTCAAGTATTTTGCTGTTCCACTTCCACGCTCCGTGTCCAGGCTGTCGTTTGTTTTCTGCTCAACTTCTCCGAAACACTGTTTGCTTGCACATGCTCAGACCTGCAGTGTCAGTGTTCAATCGATCCCTCCAGACCACCACACCGCAGTTCACCCACATCATCACTATGACAGTGAAGATGCTCTCTCAGCACCTGACTAATCCTTTATTATTTATACACCCAAAACCGTAATCTCTGTCTCTCTCAATATTTCAGTAAGAAGGAGTTGTTAATCACTTTTATGCATACTTTAGCAGTAGGTTGAGTTATTATGACCAGAATAGGTCATAACTCAGCTCCTACATAGTATACTGTCAAACTGATTAATTGACTACTAAAAGGAGTGCAAATCAGTTTAAAGACAGCAACACTTAAAGGTTCTAAAGTATGTACTTGATGGCTACATACTCATCATGCTTAAAGACTGCAGATACATGTTCCAGGCAACAAGTCAATGGTCAATGTATATTATATTACATTATTGTTAATATATTATACTATATAACAGTATTATTGACAAAAATATATTGACAGTTTTGTTTAGGATTACCTGGTTCAGGTAGTTACTACAGAAAACATTCTTGGGTACTGGTTTTGAGTGTAATTATCAGCTTTTATCTGAAATGTAGCTATCTGATCCTAGCAACATTAGCATTGTCGCTAAGATGGTGCCATTTAGTTCAGTGCCACTGGAATTACTTCAGTGGTAAGCACTGAGCCAACACATGTGCACACCTATTTTACCACTGTAGGCCTTAAATCCTCATATGCTAACTTTTGCAGTTTACATGAAAGTTAACAAACATGCTATTTAATCCATTCCCTTCACTTCTGCTGTTGTGTCGTATTCATTGTCATTCCATCCTGCAGCAACACATGAACTAAGCAGAGAAAAAGTAATAGCTGCATTACAACATTAATATTTATATACAGCCTTCAGGGGCAAGGCAGGGTCTCCAAGTATGATAACTGTGATGTAAAGTGACCTATTGGATCCCTTCTGTGTCTAAAATATAAATGACTATATCCTCATTATTTTATTAACAGATATGGGGGTTACTAAGCAAAGAAAGAGAAAAAAAGAAATATAATCAAAATAAAATATGTTTTTGAATAAAATTAGATAAAATTCCAACATTCTCACATGCTGCTATCCTTTGCTGTAATGTTGGCTTTTGTATGGTGATACTTTAAAACCTTTAGAAAAAGCAACCTAAAAATTAAAAATATATATATCTTGCCTGATCTAACCTGTCAAGAGCTTTCTGTGTATGTCTATAAAGTTTGTGTTAATGGGATGGTGTATAAATTGTAGGCTCACACAGTCAGACCCATTAAATGCCCAAACATGTCATCCTCTACACTACCTGATCCCAGGGTTCAGCAAATTACTGAGTGCTAAACTTTGAATCTTGATGCTATCCCTTAATTCCCACATGCGGTAGGACAAGCTGTGAGCTGAGGCTACATGCTGATGCAACAAATCAAATAACTTCAGTGAACTGTCTTTTCCTCATCAAGACAGTCAACATTTTCTATATTAGTTTTACATTTTGGGAAATACACTTATTCTTTCTCTTGCTCTTTCAGAAGGCTGATATTACTCTCATGTCTGTACAGTAAATATGAAGCTACAGCCAGGGGACACCTAGCTTAGCTTAGCAGAAAGACTGGATGCATGGGGAGAAACAGCAAGGTAGTTATATCTCATATGTTTAATCTGTACAGAAAGTGTACATTTTGTAATATGTATGGAAATGTTCAAGCAGTACATCTATAGTATAAGCCTACTTGGTTAGGTTTTTTTTTTTCCAAACCAGACAATAATATTCTCCAGGACTCATAAGCCACATTGAACTCAGTATGACCTCAGCATTTCTACAGTAAAATCCCAGCGACTGTCCTGTTCAGAAGGATTTACTATAGAAACTTAAAGGGTTTGATGTCAGCAAAATGTTCTCAGTGGGGTATAGTAATCCCTAATTAAAAGAGTTGTTACCTTAAAGGCTGTGTCCTGATTTGTCAGAAAACAAAGCCAAGCTCTCAGAGTGGTTGGTTAAGGCAGTGAATGGATATACAGTAAGATTCTGTCCATTATTCTTCAGGGCAATGGAAAGATAAAAAAAAACTGAGAAAAGAGGCTTAGGATTATCTAAGCCTTTTATCTAAGCCTTATCTGACTGTCTTTATATTAGTTATTCTCTGTGTGCTTAACATTAGCCATTCACTCTATGTTGCACAGTATGTTGCCAACCTATACAGTGACTGCTGAGCCAAGTCCATGTGCTTGTACGTTCAAGGTGATTTTCCACCTGTATTGCAAATGTACTCATTTGAATCTATAATTTTAATTACAGATGCAGCCCACAGACAGTGATGCATTTTGTGGAGATGCTGATGAGGAGGAAACAGCAGCTGGAAAGTAGCTAGGTACAGTATATGCACAGTCAGCAAGTGGAGAGGTCAAAGTAGAGAACTGTGACTGTTAAACACCGTGGGGCCCTCAGGGCAACTCAGTATTTGATTATGTTGCTTTCAAGAGCATAAGAACTGTGTTGGTTCAAAAGTATGAAAAAGTAATCTTAACTCAAGGTCCACCTACTCGCTAGTTCATGAAGCTTTCAGTCACATTTCAAGGTAAGAATGAACTACAGTGTTAGACAAAGGTTCATACATTTTCATGGAAATAGCATCAAGTAGAATAGTAATCAATCAAGTAGATACTGAGATATTTCGCTTGATCAGTGAAAAGTTTAAAATGTTTGTCTGTACAAAATGTCATGGCATTCCATCTGATATTTCTGTCTGTACCAAGGTGGTGGACCAGCTGATCAACACCTAGAGCCATGCTGCCAGCATGGCTAAAAATAAGACTTCATTCAAAATAAGACTTCATTAATTGAAGATATTATTTGAAAAACAGCAGTTGATATGTATGAGACAAGACTTAAACAGGACAGGTTGACTGATTTACTGATTTACTTAAAATGACAAATAAATACTGTCAGTATTCAGTTCAATCTATTAGTAATGTACCTAAAAGAAAAAAAACAAGGACCCAGAATTGAGCCCTGGGGAAACCCTCAAGAGAGGGAGGCCTTAGAGAGAGACACATCTCCTAAAACAACCACCATGGTGGCTCACCGTGTCCAAACATTAGCTTAGGTCAAAGAGAATTTAAACTGTGACAATGACTTCATTCATCAGATACTATGAAAAATACTGATGCTGGACTAGACTATCCATTAAGAATGATTTAAGCAGTCTTGTTGAGAATGAGCAAATTGACACAGAGAGCAAGGTCAAAAGAGTGGAAATAATATTGTGGGCCCTGTGTCAGGAAATAAATGTCTGTGTCCCTGTGCCCTGTGTCTGGAAATAAAAGCCTGTTCAGTAGTGGAGAAGCTGCACATAGATATAGAGTTAATAGTCTTGAAGAGCACTGGTGTGACCCTGAGTTGAAAGGTGTGATAAAGAGAAATGTCTTGCCTCATTAGCTGCAGATTGACAAGCTAAGAGTGTTTTAGGACACTGCTAGATTATCTTTTTTTCTACATACCCTTAGTCTTTTTAAGCTACTGGTGTGGTCATTAAATAAGACCAGGGACAAAGCTGTCAGTCTTTTTATCTTAAGGTGAAGTAGACTCTAAAAGATAAAAATATGAGCAGGGGCAACTGCACAAGTGGTAATTACAGGACAATGGTGCATTCAATTCTGTTGGGCTCTGAGAAATCTAAAAAAAGCTTTTATTTTAAGGTGAGGTTAATCTAAAAGGTAATCTAAAGTGAGTGCTCCCAAGGAAGACAGAAAGAATAAAAATCAATGAACAGAAGTGCATTGTCCTTGGAGTGGTTAGTTTTTTTGTTTTTTTTAGATAAATCTTACTAACAAAAAAGGAGGAATAAAGGCACCAGACATGGATATTTAACACCATGGATGAGATGTGTCATATGGGAACATAAGAACTGATAAGGCCTTAAAATTCCAGAATGGAAAGAGTTTTCAGTTCTGTTAATTAAAATCAAATTAACACATGAAATTGAAATTTATAGACAGAGTTAAATTATTTCAATGGCGAAAACCAACCAAGTGAGAAAGAGGGGCAGATGTTTCTGTAAATAAAAAGATCATATAAAACTAGCTGCTGACGTTTATAGCCAAGCTGTGAGATTGCTACACTGGATCCTGATACTTACAGCCATCATATCCTCTGCCTTCAGCAGCAGCATCTGGAGCACACAGCATCATTGCAGCACACAGGTGATGGCAACAATGATTCTATATTCATTTTTGTCTAGCTATGTGAAACCCAAAGTAGCTATTCAGCATGTGTGACAACAGATAATTACCTGGTCATGATCACCCCTCTACATTTATCTGGCAGCTTTAGCTACAATTTTTTTTGCAGATTCAGTTTATTGATACAAAATATTATTAACACATTAATATTGATCTATTATTATACATTAAGCTACCAGCAGTATATAATGTAGTCAAAACCCCAGCTTTACCAACTGCAACATGAAAGTGATGGTTGCATGTTAATACATCAATAATAACAAACCAATAAAATGATATATGTTATTCTGAAATGGGTAATATTACATAGTGAGTACTTTTTGGTTTTGGGACCAAGTATATTTTGATGCTAAATATTTTTACTTAAATGAAATTTTAAATGCCTTAACTGCAGACTTCTAACAGACTTGTAACAGCGTATTTCTGGAGTAAAGACTTGTTCTTAACTGGTGCATTCAAATGCCCACTTCAGCATTGTGGAAGCTATGTTCAGACAGACTTCAGAACAGTGAGAGTATTAATGCAGAGAGCTCCAGCAAGAAAACACAGGGTTATTCAGTGGTTCTGTGATTTGTTGCTGGAGTAAATCACTAAATTCACTAATTGTTTGGATCACAGATGCGACATAAATCAACAGTAGTGGAGTGCATTTTTTTTAATGCTATGTACAAACCAATGAAAGTTGTCAATCTTCAAAAAAGTATGCCACAAACTTCTTTGTGTTTTTGAGTTTTTGGAACTCATGAAAGATTTTCTGTTAAATATTCATTCAAACTAGACAACCAAAGACAACTTGAACTTAGTAATGAGAAAAAAGGGTGAGTAGTTGTATAAGCACTGATAAGCCCCCTTGTTATTCTGTTTAACAATTCATTAAAGCAGTTCTGATACAGCCTTCCTTAAAATTGCTCTTTTATGAGCCTTAAAATAAATTAATCTCAGTGGACATTAAAGTCAAATAGTTTACTTTGTCTTGTTCCATTCTACAGCGGCTGATCTTACAGTCTAGCTTCTGACATGTGAGTGTTCTCCACAAAGGTGTTTTTATTAATACAAATGGTTTTGAGAAATTTTACTTTTATCTTAATTTTACTTAACAAATTTTTAGTTAAGTTTTAAACTGTATTCCATCAGGAAAGGGTATCTGTAGATCTGTGTGATGTTGTGTGTTTTATGTTCAGATTTTTGCAGTTGATTTTAATAGCACATGCTGTTATATTAGATATTACCAGCTACTACCAGCTAATCAGTCAGTATCTGTCAAGATATCACTGTCACCCCAACATCTGCCTCAGTGGACTCGCCTGGCTGTTTTTTTCTGTGCTGCCTCTATTAGCTTCTGTTCACGTCAGGTCTGTGTAACATTGGGTGACAGCTTCAATGCTTAATCCTGCCAAACAAATCTTGGAAACCTGCAATAAAACCCCTCATTAAGCCGTCTTATTCAACCTCAGTTTGGTGGTTATGTTCCATCATTTGCACACAATCTTTCCAGAATATTCTGCTTTTCCATCTGCTGCACAGACCCTGCTTGTTATGGTTCTGTTTTAATCAGGATAGATGAGTCATGGATGTTGCCGTAATTTAGGCATGAGTGCATTGCGGTTTCAGTTTCGTTCTGCGCTCTCCTGCTTGCATAGGCATGATGTTACAATATGCCACCATCTGCATGTGGATTTTGACCAGTTGAAAACATTTTGTATAAATGTGGAAAACACATCAGTTTGTCGGCAGCAAATCACAATATTTATTCCATCTGAAATCGCACAGTGCCAGGACTGCAAGGCTTCAGTCCCTTAGTGCCACTGCATGTCATCACTTATTATCCATCTTTTCCAACAGACAGAATAGGAGCAACCTGAATAATCTATCATGGTTTAACTCATGAGTCATAACAAAAGAGAGACATTCATGGGCTCAAAGTAGAACAATGTCTGCTTGTATTTACAAAATTCAAAAACAGAAAATAAGAAAGGTAGTGTGTGGGTGTTGTCTGTGGCACATCTCACATGACAGGAAGGTAATCAGATAACTTTGCTGCGAAAACACAGAACCCTGTGAAGCCTGAACAACATGAAAATATACAGCCATGCTAGCAGCTCTGTGAGGCTGTATCAATGCACAGTGCAGTACTTTGAGTGAAATGATTTCAGCATGATAACACGGAGATGGGAATGCCAGTACTTTTCAAGGTATGTGATCATAAACCAAAGAATATGCCAAATTAAAAATTTCATCTGATGATAGCAATAGATGAGAAATCAGGATATCAAATTTATTACCATTCGTATTTGTGGACCATGAATGTCTGTTCCAAATTCCATGGCAATGCATCCAATAGCAGGTGAGTTATTTCAATAAAAATCTCAACATTTTAACCTCACAGTAGTCAAGTCAATTTTATTTATATAATGCTACATCACAACAAAAGTTATCTCAAGGCACTTTTCATATGAAGCAGGTCTAGACTGTACTCTTTATATTATTATATACACAAACAGAGACCCAACAATTCCCACCATGAGCAAGCACTAGGCAACAGTAGAAAGGAAACCTTGAGCAGAACCAGACTCAGGCCGGACGACCATCTATCTCAACCAGTTGGGTTGGGAAATATATAGAGAGAGAAGAAGGGGGAGGGAGAGATCAGGGACTAGAAGTAGGACTAACAATTTTAAATGCAATAACAGGTGTTGAGCAGGATCGTAGGAGCAGTAGGAGACTTGCCCTCACAGATCAGACTCTACAACTTAGGGGGCAGAAATACCTGTAGAAAGCGACAGGAGAAGATGGGAGAGATGAAGGAACACAAAACTACAGGAAAGGGAGGATGTGGAGTTAATGGCATGCATTTAATATAATATAAATACGTACAGAAAGAGGAAGAGAGAGGAGCATCATGGGAAGTGGTTCAGGCCTGAGCCAGCCCTAACTATAAACTTTATCAAAGAGGAAGTATTTTAAGCCTTCTCTTAAAAGTGCAGGGGGTGATGCCTGATGCCTGACTATTGAGGTCTTTGTGGGTGAGGAGGAGGATTTTAAATTCTATTCTGAGTAGTGCCACAATAGTCAAGGAGATATATCTTCTGGGCAAAGTGCCATTCCATTCAGTAGTTATTAAAATATTTCACCGAATAAGCAAAAAATTTTACCTGCTGGTGGCACTTGTGGAAAAGTCAGGCAATCATTAGAATCATAAAAAATATCCTCAAGGGATCTTGAATATATGTAGCAAAGTGAATCCCATAGTTCCATAGCCATCCACAGAGCCTTGCTGCTAGAATTCACTGAATCTAGTTGTAGACAACATCTGCTATAACAAGATCAGGGACTGTATCCAGTGTTCATCTACTTGAGTAATTATATGAAGTAATACTGATTTGATCATTAATTATATCATTAAATTAAGATGAGTGACACATTAGTTATTAGTCCCTCTATTTGTGGCATAATAATCTCTCACCCCACCCCCACATCAATCTTACCTACTAGTGTAGCTGAATATGTTTTTTTTTTTCTTTTCCCCTTACATATTCTGGGCCCTTGGTCTACTCTGAACCCCAGGAAACCTTAATGTTAAATTGTGCTTGAATAAAATACAAACAGTTATGAACAAGCGGAGCCTGCGTGGGTGAACAATGACTGCAAAAATCATTGCACAGCTGAATGAACACATGGACACTCACTTGAAAAAGCTCCAGGAAAAACTATTTACAGTAAATATTACAATATCAGGTTTAGTAATTCAAAAAGAAAACCACAAGCCATGTAGTAAAGACCATTTTTGGTGTTTATGATCTTATTAATGAGCAGCCAGTGGTTTTATGGAACAATGTGCCTGGAGAACTGTTTAACTGTTTAATTATTTGTGTCTTAATAAAAGAGTGTTAAAGACCTCATTGTTAAACTTTGTAATTGCTAATAACAAAAATGTTTAAAGCTGCACTAATCAGGCAGCTGCTTTCAGTGAAAGATGTCTGTTTAAATCATACACTACCTGCCCAGCACCAGAGTGTGTCTCTTTTATCAGTTTTCCTCACCCAATGTTCCAATTACAGTTTCATTAAATTTGTATAGTATCCACACTTGCAGGTGCTTAGGTGTTAATTCCTTTCTGTTCCTAATAATGCAACATTATTCATTTCAGCAAAAAGCCCTGCCAGACAAAGTTACCTGCAGCTTTCTGGCATCATATATAGACTTACAGTATATCTCAGCAGTTGGTGGAGACAAAACCAGAGCTTAAAGGAGAGTCAATATTTGATTCACATTTCTTAGGTGATCAGAAATGCAACTCCAAATGAATGCTTATTATGCTACAATTCCACTGAATGTGTGAACTATTTTTTAGCAAACTAATTGTAGTAGGTAAGGTAACGTAAGGTAGGTAATAAGATAGAAATGTCCAGTGTTTTCAGTATGTTCTGCTGGTCCCTAGTGACCAAGAAAGTAAATAAATTTGCTTTTAGGTAGGTGAGGTTTTTCCAAACTGACCATAATTGAATGTGGGAATATGATAATAACTGACTGCGGAGTCTCAAACAGGCAAAATGGTGTTATGTTGAATACCATACCCCTAGAGCAGTTTTTAAATATTTTAATCATATTCTTTTCTTTTTTGCAAGTTATCCAAGCCCTCATTACACAACTAGCAGAAAAGACAACAAAGGCAGAAGAAATGCTGGCAAAGGTACAGTCAGTCCCTTATTGTGCTTAGTGTTCTTGCAGCTATTTCATTTTCTCTCCTATTATGAAATATCTATTATTATTAAAATTAAAATTTGATGAATTTTGTGGAAGGGTTTCAAACTTAACACCATGTTCAGATGCTCTGCCTCTTTATTTTCAATTCAATTCAGTTTTCTTTATATAGCGCCATATCACAAAAGTTATCTCAAGGCACTTTTCATAAAGAGCAGGTCTAGACCATACTCTTTAAAATAGGTATTTACAGAGAGAGACCCAACAAATCCCACCATGAGCAGCACTAGTCGACAGTGGCAAGGAAAAACTTCCTTTTAAGAGGCAGAAACCTCAAGCAGAACCAGACTCAGGGTGGGCAGCCATCTGCCTCGACCGGTTGGGCTAAGAGGGGGGTGGGGGGTGGGGGGGGGTTTGGGATAGAGTAGTGGGAGGCATGGCATAGCACGGGTTCCATATAAGATGTAAGGTGCTGCCAATAAAACAGTAGTAGTAATGATAGTAGTAATAATTAAAGTATTAACTGCTAACATAGCACTACAACTAATAGCAGTATAAGTAATTTCTAATTAGGGATGCAACGATATCACTTTTTTTCAAACCAATACAATACCGATACTTGGATCTGAGTACTTGCCAATACCAAGTACCGATACGAGTACTTATTAATGCCATTACACTTCGTACATTTACTTGAAAACGTGTTTTATTTTCATCAGATATTGTTTCATTCTCTGGCTGTAAGGAATTGCTGTGACTGACATTTGAACATTCCATTATATATGGCACTGCCACACATTTTACTCAAATAGAAGTACTGTTAAAGTACTGTTATTGACATTTTAGCATTCAACTGCATCTTTTTTTAACAAACAGAATATCTTCAAGGCAGGAGTAGGCTAAGGCAGAATGTTTAAAATGTCCAACTATTTTCCGTCCAACTGCCACAGCATCAGCCACGCTCCTCTGTGCTAAAAGCCCCTCATTAACAGCCAGCTGGAGGGTGTGTGCGACACACGGCAGGCTCGGGAGTCCAGCGTCACTCATGGCTTTGATAATGTTTTTTGCATTATCACGTAGCTCAACATGAGCAGAACTTTTAGGGACCCCCCGTGTCTGAAGCATGTCATCGAACACATCTGCGATGGCTTGGCTGGTGTGCGAACCCCTAAATAGTTTTGCATGCAGGATGACTCTTCGTGGAGTAAAATCCTCGTCAATCTGCTGTGCAGTTAAACTGATGAGGGACACCGGGCTAACGCTGCTCGTCCAAATATCAGTGGTGAAGCTGAGGGCTGAAATGTCTTGCAACAGGCTGCGGATGTGCCTCTTCACAAAGTCGTGTAGCTTTGGCAACACTGTGTCAGTGATGTGGTGTCGGCTAGGGATCTCATACCTCGGCTCCAGTACAGTGAGAAGACGTCTAAATCCCATATTATCAACATCCGACAATGGCTGGTCATCAAGAGCAATGTACTGGGGAAGAGCCTCTGTTATTTTCACTGCGCGCGGGTTGTCTCTTAACATCTTCTCCCTCTTCTCCAGAGTTTGCTGCAAAGTTGGTTGTTGCTGTTTGCCATTATTAGCAAACGCTTTGAACTCTGCGTCGTGTTGGTTTTTTAGATGTTTTATCAGATTGCTTGTGTTGAAAGTACTCACTTTCGTCCCTCTTCTTGACAGCTTTGCAGAGCATAATTTGCAGTCCGCTTTACTTTAGTCACCATCATCCACTTTGAAATACTTCCACACCACCGACATTGCTCCTCCTTGCTCTCAATTAGCACCTGACTGCCCAAGTGAACGTCACACTGCCGTAAAGTGGTATTGGGTGCTGTGGTATTGGAACACTTTTACGAGTACGAGTATGAGTACAGGAAAAGGGTATCGGACCCGATACCCAATACTGGTATCGGTACCGGTGCATCCCTATTTCTAATTATAGCAGCAGGTGTTGAGTGGAGTTGTAGGAGCAGCAGTAGACTTGTCATCACAGATCAGACTCTACAGCTCCAGAGGCAGAAATACCTGCAGAAAGAGACAGAAGAGGAGAGAGAGATGGAAGAGCACAATACTACGGGAAAGGGAAGATATTGAGTTAGTATGTATTTATGGGATATGTATCCATACTGTGGAGAGAGAGAGAAAGAGAGAGAGAGAGAGAAGCTCAGTGCATCATGGGAGATCTCCCGGCAGTCTAGGCCTATAGCAGCATAACTAAGGGATGGTTCAAGCCTGAGCCAACCCTAACTATAAGCTTTATCAAAAAGGAAAGTTTTAAGCCTACTCTTAAAGGTACAGAGGGTGTCTGCCTCCCGGACCGAAACTGGGAGAAGGTTCCACAGTAGAGGAGCCTGATAACTGAAGGCTCTGCCTCCCATTCTACTCTTAGAAACTCTGGGAACCACCAGTAAACCAGCATTCTGGGAGCGCAGAGTCCTAGTGGGATTGTAGGGGACTATGAGATCTTTAAGGTAAGATGGAGCCTGACCATTAAGGGCTTTGTAAGTGAGGAGGAGGATTTTGAATTCTATTCTGGATTTGACTGGGAGCCAATGTAGAGAGGCTAGCACAGGAGAAATATGGTCTCTTTTTCTAGTTCCTGTCAGTAATCGTGCTGCAGCATCAACTGCAGAATTGTGAGTTGAGACTTGTTGGGGCAGCCTGATAATAATGAATTACAGTAGTCCAGCCTAGAAGTAAAAAATGGATCTAGAGTAGGCTTTTTTAGAAGAGGTTTGATTACAGCTATTTCATATGACTGCGGCACATAACCTGTTACCAAGGACAGATTTAACATATCTAATACAGGACTGCAAATTAAGGGCAGAGCTTCCTTAAGCAGCCTAGTTGGGATGGGGTCTAGGAGACAAGTTGAAGGTTTAGATGCCGAAATAATTGATGTGAGCTGGGGGAGGTCAATGGGAGAAAAGGAGTCAAGGTTAGGTTTTGCAGTTGAGTCTATGGATCCTGTGTTGTGACATAAATCAGTGCTGGTCGAAGGCAAGATGTGATTAATTTTATCTCTAATGGTAGAAATTTTATCATTAAAAAAGTTTTGATACTGGCTTGCCCCTCTACTCTGCTGTAGCAGCTTGTGCTTGATAAAAACTGCCTTTCACAGTTTCAAATCTATGATTTATATCCTGTAATAACTGATGCAACATTAACAAGCACTCAAAGGGGAAATATTGGTGACTGCTGGAAGCAAAAAATAAATAATAGAAAGTGTTTCTAATGCATTAACATGCTAAGTCCAGAGAGACATTATGTAACATTCATATACGATCATTCATGTTATTGCTCAGCTAAATGTTTTAACTGTCCAGTTTAAAAACTCTTCAGTTTATCCAGAACCTCCTCATTTATTCAGAACCTGTCAGAAAAATATAAAAAAATGAGATACCTTCATTAATAATGGAGGATTGGTTGTTTGCTGTTTTTAAAGCAAAGTGTTTTCAACCAAAGATCATTCAGTTACATCTCCATGTAATGGATTATTCTGGGTCCCATATTTTGGGTCCCATTATACTTACGTAATACAAGTCCCTTTAAAATCTGTTACATTATGCATGCCTTTTGTAGACACCAACAGGGACCCATATTTTTCAACAGGCACTGACCTTTTCATCAAGAATGAACAAGAAGGCTTCAGAGAGTGGGCCTCTCAAATTAGGTGGGACCAATCCTATCAAACCAAATGCTAACATTTGGTGCCTTTGAACATGTTAATTATTTTGGCATTTACTAACTTTCTTCTTCTTCTCCTTCATCTCATTTCTCATTCTCTTTGTGCTTTCCCACCTTGTGGCAATGAACTGCTCTTGGATAAAGCTGAGGTCTGAATATAATCATATCAGGACAGAGGTGTAGCTGAGCTGGCCCAAATTCATGCACCTCATTGTAAACATAATTTTCCTTGTGTGGTAACTTACCAGTCTCCAAGTCAATGGTATCATCATAAATGTTAGCTTCTCCAACAGGCTAACATCACCTGCACTTTATGTAACACTAAGCAGGTTGCATTTTCAGGTAATATAGCAGAGTATTCCTTTCACACACTACAACTATTTAACTTGTGTTTTACCAGACAAAGAAAACCATTATATTGTATTACTCAAAGCAAGCAACAGGCTCAAGGGAATCTTTGGAAATCAAGGGAGATTCAGTGTGTTTCTGTCCTGTTATTGCCACTTGCCCCTACAATGACAACATTTAACAACCTTATCTCACTTTGAAACAAAGGTGAACGTTAGCTAACTGATTTTTAAACATTAGGGGGCAGAAGAACTCAAACACAAGCTGACAGTCAACCTGGACCTTTAAAGTTGTTGTGACTAACATGTTAGCAAACAGCTATCTACTGACACATTTTGCAGCCATAAAGCAACACTTTTATCGCTTTTAAGTCGTATCTAGCCACAAATGAGTTTAATCCAGTATTCTAGTCTTACCTGGTTTGACCGTCAACTCTTCTATCTTAAGTCCTCTGCTTGATGATTATTCCATTTTCTTCACCAGCTAGTTGCTAACTTTGTCTGTTTTCTGTTTGGTGCTGGGATGGTGATAATGTTATTGACTTAAAATCTGTCTGGCCACCTGACAACAAGTCACAACATCTTCTAGGATCAACAGTCTTTTTGAGATTATGATTATGATCATTTTTATAAGACAGACCTGTGTCCACTTTTGTGGATACCCCCTTGACCCTGCAGGATAAACAGGGAGAAGTTGGATGGGTGTGTTTTTATTTTTTTCATACCCTGACATTTACAAGGAGAGCAATAAAACATTAATAAAATGCTCAGATTTATTCCATACAGAGGCTGATAGAACCTCCCTACAAACACGTTGCTGCAATGTTACACTTAAAACTTTACTTCATCAGTTACATTGCTGCACACTGATTCCTGCAGTGACTCTGTGTTAGTAGGTTGGAGTAGTGATGTCCCAAAATTCAAACATAAAACTAAACTGGTATGGTGATTGTTTGTGACAAGTGCCAGACTCTGTCAGGTTTGGAGGCAGCAGGGCAGCAGAGCAGCCAGCCTTTTCTCCAGTAACTTCTTCCAACTTTCCTGAACACACCAAGTCCATCTGGGAAATCTAGCCCCTCCAGCCTGAATCACTTCATCCTCACACTGAGGTCCTTGATGATTGCTGAGTTCCTCACCCCATCACATCTCCAGTGTCTAATCACCAGCTGGATACTTTTGGACATTTTCCCTTTAAAACACTGTAGTTTTCTGTCATCCCTCAAGAAAATTATAGCCGCTATCACGCATTTGTTTAATCATTGCAACAGAGTCACCTGTGATTGCAGCATGCATGTGTGCACAGAGGAGTGTTTGTTTAATCGGCACGACAGGTGAACCAAAAACTCCAGCTGGAGAGGTACAGAGCTGTAAAAAAATAATGGATTAATGCTGGCATGTGGTTAGTGACAGATTTCTATCAAAACAACAGAGAGATATGTGAAGTATTCATTTTCTGACATTTATATATCCACTGTAAAACAAGCATCTGACTCCAACAGAAAATGGCAAATGACTGTTGTTTCCAGTTATATGTACAGATATCCTATATCACAATAATCATACTGTAGGTAAGCTAATTAAGTATGGAAAAATACAATCAGTGCAGCCCTCTAAGCAGCAACAATTGGTCTTTTGACTATTGTCACCTTACAGGGTTGTTATAGCTGACATGTTAGTCAGCACAGAGCCACGTTAGTATCTATTTTGAGTCAAGTTTGCTGGCCATACAGTAATTCTGTTCAGCCTGTTTGAGACTCTGGGGGAAGTTGTGGCTCTGGAGGTAGAGCGGGTCGCCCACCAGTTGGAAGGTCAGTGGTTTGATCCCCAGCTCCAGTCTGTTTGCCGAAGTATCCTTGGGCAAGATACTGAACCCCAAATTGCCCCTGATGTATAATTGTTGTGTGAATGGGTGTGTGTGTGTTGAGTGATTCATATGAATGTATATATATATCTGAATGTGTGTGAATGGGTGAGAGTCAGCTGTAGTGTGAAGCACTTTGAGTGGTCAATATGAGTAGAAAAGCGTTATGTAAGTACACTCCATTTACCATATGCACTGGCTTTTGTAGTGGGATGCTGCACTGTAAAACCCAGCTAACTTAAAGAAGAGGAGCTGCAACACGATCAGGCTGAGGTGGACTAGATCAGATTTTCATCTGTGTTATTCAAGCTGCTACTGATTCATTGAAATATGCCTGGATAAGCCCTGATACCAATCCTTAGGATCAGATCAGGACATCTCTAATAAAAAATACTGATGAGTGAGTGCAGTGTTAAAGTCAGAATTGTGTTTCTTTCAAGGAAACTACCTCCAGGTTGAGTCTCATAAAGGAATGCTATTGAGCTCAGGTCAGTCGATGAAATATTCAAGGCTATTAAAAGTAGAAGAAGAAGAAGTTTCGTCAGATGCTATGCATGATTTAATGTAATTGCATGTCAAAGTGATGCTAAATGAGTAAAGCAGAAAATACTTCCCTTTGGCTTCTCATAAAAGCAAATGCTGCTAAAATAATGTGAACTCTGATCATCAACTGCTATTAAATCAGATATCCTGTAACATGTTGTTATGACCGACAATAATTTAGTGTCAGAAGTAATTTCCCAATCTGTGTGTCCCCACACAATAAGGCATAGATGGAGAAAGTAACTGTTCTGAAAGCACCAAACTAGATGCCTGTGCAAGAAAAACTTGAGCCTTTAGCCGGTCACTTTTTTTTCAATTATCTGGCTACAAAACTTTGAGAGAACATTACATGTCTGTTTCCCAGAACAAAGGTAGCCTGAGGGGCTGAGCAGCAGACCCATTTGTAAGAGATCAGGCATCTGTGTAGTCTTTGACTCTTGGATAAATTCTGTTGATGATGGACCTGAGGAAAACTGAAGTAAATCCAGAAGCCAAACCACACTTTTAGTTTAGCCAGTTGATTTAAAGCCACAAAAAAAAAAAAACTGCTTTAGACACTGAAGTGAACAACACGCAAAGCCAGCAGGAGGAGTGCCACTGGAGACAGTCTGGTAATTTCTTTCATATAATAGAACATTTACCAACAAATGACTGTTATATATGAAATTTAGAAAGCAATTTAGAAAGTAACAAATTGTGTATCAGTGTTATTCAATTCTTGTTTTTTTTTCTTTTGCATTGCAAATTTGCATGTAACATAGTGTGTTCACTTCACAGTGACATGAAAAGATGAAGATGATTACACCCACCTGACCCACTTTCACTGACGTTCATATGTGTAAACAGAGCAATTTCAAGTGAGAATACAAGGGGCAATACAATTTTACAGATGTACTAGAACAGGCCAATAATGTGACTTATATGTACCTTTTGAAGCAACAAAGTATTTATTGATAGTTAAAAATACAATTTTGTACCAATTTATCCTCTGATAAAGTGACAGTAGGGTTTTTTGTTTTTGTATGTAAGAGGTTACTAAAGGCAATAGTGATCATGAGCAAGGACATGTGTATAATAATAGTTACTCATTCACATCTGCTTTGTCACGCAATTTTTGTTATGTAACACCCATGACTACTTCTGACTACTTTCTACTCTGATGAAAGAGGCTTTACAGAATATGCATCAAGTTTATTGTGAAAGCTGAGTAATCAATGGTTAATGTTAATGAAAGTAGCACACTAATTAGGCCTCATGAGTGATGCTATAAAAAATCCCTTTCCCACCATTACAGAAACAATGGACCAAGCAGAGTTTCCTGTTTTGCCTGGTCCTATTGTCTGGCAATGCAACCTCCAACTGACATGACCATATTCATTTTAAGCATGATGGTCAGGGGGGTGCTGTTGACTTAGCCCATTCAACAACAGCTTTTACAGCAGCAGTGGCTGTGATACACAGCTCATGGAGGCAACTCTTAGTGCCTGATTTTCACAATTTTTACAAATCGTGCTCCTTCTCAGAGTCGTTACTCATTAAATATGAACACAGACATTATACATATTTTTGAATTCAATATGACTTAGATTTTTAGACAATATCATTATCTCCGAATAAATATAGGTCTTCTTAGAAACCATAGAAAAAAGGACCATCACTTTTTCTCTCTTCAGTATCAGAGTGATAGGTGTCTGCACATCCTTAAAGGGACTGCTAATAGCATACTTTCAATGGTGCCAATTGGCCAAAATGTAAATAAATACACAAGTGCAGCAGGTGCTGTTCATATTGTGGCTGAGGGGGGGTACAGTTCAGAAAGTCACTGGTTTATGCAAATAATAGTCCTTACATTTCAAAAGTTATTGGTTATCGTGTTTTGATTTGTAGTTTAGAACACAGACTGGCATCTTGTTATAGTTATTTCAATGGATTTGTTTCATTGGCAGCTCTTATATCCTCGTATATCCTCTTTAAAACTGTGAAAAGTGAAGGATTTCTCTACCTGCCAACAGCCTGAAAAAGTCTATAAGCATTGACATTGGATACTTAACAATATGAGACACTTTGAAACCCCATTAAAGTTTAGCCTTACAAAAGGCCATGCCAACCTCCAGGCTTTCCTGTTTTCTATAAAGATACCAGCTGTACTGTAATGCTCTTCCTGAAGTACAGCCAGTTGTATAAAGCTTGAGCACTCAAAGTATCTTTGAGGTCACACCATCAAATCTCACTAAGATTTTTGGTTTTTACTACATGTAGCGTGAGGCACGATTGACTATTATGCACTATGACACCCAGAATTTTCTTTTCACTGTTAATTGACTTCTGACGAGTGACTCAGAAACCATCTGCAAGGATACAAGCAAGAAGCCGGGCCACTTCTGACAAATATTGTTTTATTAGTCATTCTGAATATATTTTCTCGGTTGGAAAAATGGAAACAACTATAAACTGTTGGTTAATAGGCTTTATTTGCATATACATATTCTCATCAAAGTGAATGTTTTCACACTAAGAACAACATTTCAGAGGAACTGTCTGAATGTTTCACAGAGTGAAATATGCCAAAAGTTGGGTTAGCATTCTTATGGAAACACACTATACTACCACTGTGTGGGGCCTCCCTTTCTTTTTGGCTTCCACAACATGTTGGAAACATTTCTTTGAAATTATGCTCCATGTTGACAAGATTGCGTCACATTATATCTGCAGATGTGTCAGCTGCACCATTACACCACCACCTCCCGCCTGGAGTGTTGACACTATCCAGGTTGGGTCCATGGATTAATGCCATGGACTGCAAATTCTGACCCTAACATCTGGTTTTCTCAGCAGAAATCAGATTCATTCTCCACTCTTCAGCTGTCCAGTTTTCTGTTCTCTGGCGTGGCACCAAATGCCTCAAGGTTCAATGTTTGGTGCATTCTGTGGTGTTTTTTTGCTCACCACAGTTATAATGAGTGGTTATCTGAGTTACTGTAGCCTTTCTGTCAGCGCTAACCAGTCTGGTAGTTCTCCTTGACCTCTCTCATCAACAAGGTGTTTCTGCATGCAAAACTGTGAATAAATAGGTGCACAGGTGTTCCTAATAAAGTGCTGGTGGATGTATATATGACTGGGCCCCCTTACAGGTGATAAGCAGAGATGCATCCTCTGTTCACAGGACCACATTTGTGCACAGAGAGCAGATGTGCTCCCTCACAAGAACTGATTTCCACTCACAGACACTGATCTGTGCACTCATATCATGTGCATGTGCCTGGTTTTTATTTACTGTTTTCACTGCAGAATATTGCAAATCTTATGTTAGTTAAACACCAAGACTGTGTTATTGTTATAGACTACTTTTCATTTCCAGCAGCTTTAAAGCTGCTTACAGGCATAATCCAAATCCACTCCACCATCAAAATTCAAAGGACTCCAAGCTGTCATTGATTGGTTACCTTTACAATTTATAGTGTGGGCACAGAACAAGATCTAGATATAGATAAAAGAAATATACTCTGCAGAGATACAGTCTGTACATGACAAACGTGCAGTGGAAACATACACAAAGGAAAGCAGACAGACATAATAAGCAACACAGCACAATATAATAATAAACATTATAATACAGCAGAAAACCGCTGGGTTTATATGAGAACTTGAGCTGATATGGATCAAATTTTAGTTTTAATGCTTTCTGAATCATCAATCAGTGGGGGAAGATGTTATTAAAAACCTAGTTTGGGTAAGTATGCAACATACAAATAAAAATGACAAAAATGGCATTAAAGGAATAGCTGGACACTAAATATACTTTGCTTTCTTTCCAAGATGAGAACAACTGACACCACTTTCATGTGTATACTAATAGGTATTTCTGCCTCCAGAGCTGTAGAGTCTGATCTGTGATAACAAGCCTCCTGCTGCTCCTACAACCCTGCTCAACACCTGTTTTACATTGAGAAATTATTAGTACTGCTTCAAGTATTACTGCTGCTATTGTATTTACGACTTCAACTGTCATTACTATTATTACCACTATTGTATTTATTATATACCATTTTACATTTTTACATGGAATCTGTGTTATGCTATGTTCTCCTGTCCCTATTCTCCACCACCCATCTTGAAGGAAGTTTTTGCTTGTTGCTGTCACCTAATGCTTGCTCATTTACAAAAAAAAAAAAAAAAAAACTTTAAAAAGGAGTATGGTCTAGATCTGCTCTATATGAAAAGTGTCTTGAGATAACTTCTATTGTGATTTGGTGCTATATAAAACTAGGTAGCAATGTCCACCTACCAGCACTAATTAATACATTATTTGTTGAATGCGAACAGGGACCAAAATGTAAAAACAACACACTGTGGTTTTATGAGGATTATGAAGTAGACTTCTTGGCCAGGTGCTGTCACCTCCTGGAGTCTTGTTGTCACTGTCAGGTTGTTATGTTACATTTCAAAGGAGTTATAATGTGTTTATATATGTTGTGTATATATGTATGTAATATGTTTTTAGTTAGCTTTTGAGGTGCTTGTAGGCAAATTTTCTTCTTTCTGAAGTCAGCATGTCTGTACATTTCCATTAAATAAGGGGCAAAATATACTGTACTTATCTAGTCATCTTCTCTACTGTTTGTCTTTTTCTAGATCATGGAGGGTCTGAATGTATTTCACATGTATTTTCCCTGGACAGGTCACCCGTGGGTCAGAGGGCTAATACGTCTAAACAGACAAACACATTCACACTCCCAGGATGATTTGTAGTCTCTGGTCAATCTAAGCCTGCGCTCAGGCTTGAATCTGGAGGATATACTTAATCTTCCCTTTATGCAAGTAATGCTGCAGTGCTGCAAATATAAAGTTTTCTGAGCTGCTGTTCATTTCTGCTGTACTTCAGATGTGATAGGCATTAGCAAAACTGTTTTAATGAGTTTCCCTGTCTTATTACAGCCAGAGTCTGACTGGCTGACCTTTTCCCATAACCTGCCAATGGTTCACACTTACAGGAACACACAGGAAATGTCAGATCATCCTGCAAGATTTTCCCACCTTCTGGACTGATACTGCTGGGTGTTTTGATTTAGACCAGCACATCTGTTTGCCTCCAATTATTTAAGGAAAGTCAGTGTTAGGGGTATAGCTGCTATACCTGTAGGGCTTCACCATCTGTACAACACACCCTGTATTCTTAAGGCCTTGGGTTTAGTTTGGCTTAGTCTTTTGATAGAATGTTTTTTTTTTCTCAAACTTTAGTCTTTTTTTTTCTTAAGTCAGTAAAAACATTTTGAATTTGGATAGCTGCATTCACTCACCTCCTGCTAGCAACACAAGATAGTCAACTGCAAACAACATTAACATTACATCCACATTCACAGCACTTAATAATGATATATTAACTTAGCTTTTTAAAGCCTGCATGTTTTTTTAGTTTGTCTCAGCTCTTTTGTTGCCACTTTTGTCCAAATCTCAGTGGACAGTAGATGAATTTAGTCTATAAATCTGTTTCTCCCAAGACATCAGATAACTTCACTGACAGAGACAGGATGTTACAGAATACAAGATGCTTCTTTTTTGTGGTAATGCAACAGGTCAAACAGGTAAATCAGCTCCTGAACAAGAGACATTTTGAGCGGTGGAAATACTGTTTTGTCCTAACTGTCCAGCTTCATAAAGTGGATGTAAAAAGCCACACTCTGTGGCTGTTTAAATACACCTGTCTCATCAACCTGTATCAGTCAGTGGGACAGCAAAGGAGTGGAGCTTACTGTTCCTCTAGTCCTCTGTCTGGGACCCAGTGGATTTACTCTCTTGGCTCAAATTAAATTCTGGTGTCAAGCTTTATTACATGATAATGCTCCACAAGAAATGAGCATTTAAAAATCACAAGTGAAATACAATCTCCAAAGAGTAGAGAGGAAACACTCTGTACAGGTGATTCTTTTGACAGTGTGAGGAGAGAGACAAACTGGGGCTGGGGCCTGGTAAATATGAGTGTGTGATGTGAATTGGAAAGACAGCATCTTGCAGGATTTCATTTTTTGGATGTTTAAAACCTTCTGGACTTTGCAACAATCATTTTGATCCAGACATTACTGTTTACTTTGTACCGCTACTATCGACCACCTCTTGCCTTTGTGTATCTATTGATGGAGTTTTACTCTGTGTCTTTGCCTGAATTTCAAGCATTACAGAGGCATCTGGCCATGGCCTGACTCTCTAACACTATCCCTATCCTAACAGTATCCCTAAGTGATGTTAGTAACAGGGTTTATTTAATAGGTGAGCTGTCATCTGGTAAAGGGGAATGGGTAGGCGAGAACACGCTGTTCATTGAGATTACTTTGAAAATATTGCCAGGTGAAATAATGTGAGTTTACTGACATTAATCCCATTTAACACTTGTGGCTAGGACTCAAACACATCTTCCAGCCATCAACCTCTTGCTGCTGGGTAAAGTGCTGGTGTCTGAATGGTCGGCTGAATTAATACTGCCATAAAAATCAGCACAAAACTAAACTTCCCCCCTTTTTGTAAAGTTACTGAGAAGCCAATGTACATCATTCAGAGGCAAAGCGTCACATTTTCTGAAAGGATTTAGGATTCCTCACGCTGGAAGGCTGCATTGTTCATTAAAAGATGACAAAAATAGCTGCACACTGCTGCCTCATCCCCAGTTTTTCCTTTATTTTATGTGAGTATGATTGACAACATTGTCCAGTGGGTATTTTTCATCTTTCAGTGCAGATTATTGCAATGCAGAAACTGCTGAATTTATGCACATGTGCCTCTTGGAGATTGATGAAGAATTGGGGACTGATCCAACATAATTCTTCAACTTACGCGGCTCCATGTGGAGCCACAACACATGGTGTAGTTCCCCTTTAACTTTTCATCTAGCACCACCATCAAATTTCAGTTTGCCCAGTATTTTGTTACTTTGAACATGATAATGCACCATGACACAAAGCAAAAGTCATGGCAAACTAGTTTCATGAACATGACAATGAGTTCAGTTTATTTTAATGGCCTCCCCAGTCACCAGATCTGAATCCAATGGAACTCCCTGTGGATGTAGCTGAACATGGATGGATGTCAAGAAATCATGTCAACATGGATTAGAATCCCGAAGGAATGTTTCCAACATCTTGTGGTATCCATGCCATGAAGAACTGAGGCTTTTCTGGGAGCAAAGGGTGGCACTGCCCAGTCCTAGTATGGTGTTCTTAATAAAGTGCTTGGTGAGTGAGTGTACATCTTAACAACTGTTGGATGGATTACCATGAGATTTTGCCCCCCTCACTTTCCCTTTTGTGCAACTGGCAGGTCAAAGATAATAGTTCTCAGACATTGTATCTTAATGACTTTGGAAATGTTATGACTTTTCCTCTCGCACCACTGTGAGATTCACATTTGTGGGTTTAAGTGAAATGTCCTAACAACTACTGGATGCATGGACATCAGATTTGGTGCAGACATTCAAATCCTCCCCAGGATGATTTGTTATAACTATGATGACCCTTAAACTTTTTTTTATCTCGCACCATCTTCTGATCAAAATTTTGATTTAGCCAGCACTCTGGTTTATGACCGCCAGCCTCAGCTGCACTTGTGTGTTTAATGCCAATAAGCAAATGTTCACATGTTAAGGCAATGAAGTAAGATGGTGAGCACAGGAATTACAGAGAACCACCGCACAGCCTCACACTAGCATATCTATAGACCATTAGTCTTGTTTCTTGTTTGACCCCTGTGATGAATTTTGACATAAAGCTTTTAAAGATCACTGTTAGACTGTCAGGCTGCTGTAAGGGTAATAAAAGTCCATATATTAAAATTCCACTCATACTCTGCTGCGCATTGCACCAGAATTATTTTTAAGGCAAGGCCCTTTTTTTGATAATGAGCACAATGACAAAAAATACATACACTGCATGTCGCATGTTCATAGTACTTCAACTTTTTAAAGTATTAGCAGGCTTTGAAAGTTTTCCACAGTGCTAGCATCCTGCAGGCGGAACAGTGGGTGGTAAAAGGTTAATGGATTATGAGCATAATTAAATGCAGAGGTTCTGCTTCCTTCAGAATTATGGGGAATTATGCTATTGCTAATGAGATATTTGCTGAGGACATATTTAACACTTATATCTTGCCAAACCTCTGTAATAAAGCTGCTATTCAGTGCTGAAAATAATGTGGTATTTTATCATCCCCACCAAGTAAAGTTTTTCTATCTTTAGTTGAGCTCACATTTAGGTCAGAGGTCAGGGTCATGCAGGTCCAGCAGCCTTGGAGCTAACAGCAAGGGTAGGCTGGTCCACTTCTCTACTGCTGCTGCAGCAACTCAATAGATTTATGTGAGAAATGAAATATACAGTGCAGTGCATCTTGTGAAGAATGAATCTTGTATTAGTGGTTGTTCAATATTTGATGTCAGGCAAAACAAATACAGGATAGGGCTCTGTTGTCTCCTCACACAGACGCAGTCGGTGTGATCAAACTAAATCAGCATATTGATATTCGGTGGCCCAGCTACCAGCTGAGAGGTGTGGGCATCGAGGTGTGCTCAACATTCAAAGCCATGCTTAATTGGTGTCCTCAGTTTTGCCAAAAAAGCAATCTAGCACACAGCTGCAGTTTGTTATGTGAGTCTTCACAGACTGCCTGGAGTTGACAGTTGAGATGCATACAGCACAGTGTGAAGCCCATTTTGAAAGGCAAAATACAACTCCTACGCAAGACAAAATTTACTGTGGTAACAAGACGAGTCTTCCACCGGATGCTTGGCCTAAATTAACAACTTCTGCCATAGGCAACCCAATTTCCTTTTCATCCATTTGTTAATCTTGTCCATTATTGTTACCAGCATAACATTTGGGAGAAACTGCCACCATTCAGAAATATTTTATTGTTAGAGCTGAGGATTATAATTGTTATTGACTGCCAGCCTTTAGGTTTTGTGGTTAATCTAAGCAATGGAATTACTTACTTACTAAAGATAAACAGTGTCTGCTGGTAGTGTCATTGCCAACAGCACTGAAAGAGCAGCAGACATGAAACACTGTTGTTCTTTTCAACTTACCAGCTGCAAATGAAAATCTTGTTATGATTTGGAGAAACTGGGTGTGAGGCTTCATTCCATCAATTCAACAGCATCAGAGATTAGAATAACAGAGGGTTGCATATGTAACCATCGTTCTATAAGCGGATAGACTGTCTATCTCCACCGCTCCAAAATACCTTCCAGTCATGGTTAACCAGCACGCTTGGTGCTTGGTCCATTTAGTTATCACTCCTAACAGATTATCATCTTATACTGAACGGTTCTGTAACAGTTATTCAAGCTACCAGGGTGCTAATTTTCTAACTCACCGAAATGTTTGATTTATGTACAAAACAGAATGCATATCAAACATTCCAGGATCCTAACAGGACTATGCTTAGGTTCAGTGACAGTATTTTTTTATGGTTCCAGTGTCTTTGACTTCTCTCTTTCTACAAAATCTGTTCCATGGCAACTGTGGCAAGGTTTAAACAGTGGTTATGATTTGGCAAATTGGGGTATGGTGGGGGAATTAGCTAATATCACTAGATTATGTTCTCACATTACTCCAAGGTCATCAGCCCTTTCGCTAAACTTATAGTCAGATAATTAAATTTGCCACTTTTGTTGTGTTACATATTTAGAGCAGTTTGTTGCCAGATACAAACAGTGTATTGATCCTATAAAGTGATCTGAATCAGTTGTATTAGTTTTGATATTGGATTCAGGTCCCACCCACCCATTCAGGCACCCATCAATAGAAATAAGTACTTAACAGTTAAAAGCAGTTCAAAAATCTTATTCATACATTGATTCAACAAAAAAATTTAATGGAAAATAATAACATTTTCCAGTTTTCTATTATCGATTTCTTTATGGACAATTTAACTGATCCTTACACCAAAATGAACCATTGTGAGATAATCAAGTCGATCCAGCTGCAGTATCTTTGCTTCTTCTTTAGAATTAAGAGTCAAACCCTGCTGCCCTGCTTTGTCTCTGTTCTCCTCATTTCACATATAGCGAATTATCACAGGACCAAATAAAAAGGTGACAAGATTTCCAATTGAAGTGAAATCAGGGAGAGCAATAATGAAACCAAACATTCCAAAGAAACAACCCGGGAGCTGGACAGTTGACATCAGATTTCCAATTAAGCCCCACAGATCAGCATGAAGTAGCATCCAGGCCTCAGCTGCTCTACCTGCTGTGGAACAAAATATACCTGGGCTACCTGCTGGTGGAAAAAGAGAAAAAGGCTGCCGGGGGGGGGGGGGGGGGGTTAGCTGTTGTTAGCTGTTGTCTGGGTTAGCTGATGGGCTGTGTTGTCATCAGGGGGAGAATTGCTATCTATTTATTTGGGGCTTTGTATTGATTTGGTGCCAAAAACTTATTTAACTATTGTGCAAATTAAAGTGAGTTTTTGGGATGTTAGCAACACAAATATGGATCAGTGTGCGTTTCTGTCACTTACCTTGGCTTTAAGTAAGGCAGATGTGATGACATTTCATAATTTATAGAGCACCGGTAACTTAATTCTCATATGTCATATATGTCATGGTGTTTCATTGCTGTTTCCCACCTTGGACATCGTTTGTGCTTTAAATAGAATTTATTGCTGCTGATCCACATGAACCCTGTGCTTTTTATCATCTCTTACCTTGATGAACAGGGAGGTGACTTGGAACAAGGGCCCACCATGACCTGAACCAAGATGTCGGAGTTATGCTCCCTGACACCACTGATCTTTATTTTGCAGGGAAATTTTTGCAGTGGAGTCCTGTCACAGTGAGTGGCAGTGATACTTTTATTCTAGTGGAAGCAGAAGCAGGCACTGCAATGCTGCAAAGTGTGTTAGTCTGCCCTAATTGCCTCTTCCACCTCAGCCAAGCGTAGAAAGTTTTTTTGGCAACACGTCATTTAGCATTCGTCAGCAGTATATAAGCTGTATAGTGTAGCTGTAAGCAGATACAAGTGTTTCTTAATGATTTTGGATGCTGTTAAATGTGGTACAAACATTCATGTTCTCCCTCAGGATAAACTGTAATAACTTAAGTGATCCTCTGACCTTTCTTAAGGATTTGTCCAGCATTTGATTTATGATCTAATACCATGAATTTATAATAACTGGTTACCAGACCCAAAGATGGCACCCAGTTACTGGAATGAAAATTGCCTGCTGAGTGGATAAGCCCAGCAGGCTGGTCCAGCCTGCACGTTCCCGCTTGGCTCATTGACTTCATACAGGGATTACATCACAGACACTAAAATAACTTTTCTGTGCTCTGGAAAAGTTTTATAAATATAAAACCTCCATGGTTTCAAAATTCAAAATAGAGTGAGTGGGAACGTTTTATACAGCTCTTTTAATATATCCATGCCTAGCACTTGCAAAATGGATCACATCCCAATCAGCCAAATTAGTGCACATCCAGACAGTTGTGCTTCTCATACTAGTAAACTGATTTGCATCAGATCAAATGCAAATGCAGATCAAATGCATATTCGCACAAATCTCAGTTTGTTACAGTCTCCCTGCACTTGCCAACACTTGATTGATCTTTCACACTGAGTTCACACACCTGACACAGCCCACAATAAAGCTGGTAAGCAGACCTCAGATCTTAGATTGCTGTGTCAGGTACAACAGTGGCATAATGTCCATCTTAAGGTTTAGAATACATGAAAAAATATGAGCAATAATAAAACTTCGCTCAGTGGAATCTTTCCTGCTGTGATTTCAGAATCAAATTTGTTTCATGGAGGTAAATGTACCTGTCTGCCACCCTAATCACTCTCTGTTTCTGGTCAGATGATGCTGCCCTCTGTTTTATTTTCATTAAAATGATAGCTGTTCCAGACAGGGGCTGTTATTGCTTTCTCACAGTGTTAATGGCATAGTAGTTTTCTGTCTTCCACGGTGCTTATGTGAGTGAATGAAAGGCACCAACACCCTCCCATCACCTCAAGGTCACTTGATGGAAACAATCATCAGGTGACCTTTTCAGTAATGTCTGATCAGACAACAGAGCATGAGCTCTGAGCTCTAGATTTATGAATTAGTAATGCTTTTACAGATTTCTTTAAGAGCATTCAGAAACTGTATGTGCATATTTAATCATTACATTTCAAAGTGCTCTAGTTATAGCCTTGGCTGTGGATATAGAGCTGTGAAGTCTCATTAATGTTTCCCATAGACAATGTTACATGATTCACAGTTTGGAGTTTGGGCAGACATGAAACTCTCCTGACTGAATCATCAGTACAAAAGATTAAATACTGTATCTTGTATCTCTCTGATAAAAAAAAATTCAAGTACAAGCTTTGAGGTGAACATAAACTACAACTCCCAAGGTGCATTTCAGCAAGGAAACTGAAAATTCTGTTAAATGTGCTAATGGGGGCAGAAACTAAAGATTACAGGGTTGAGAAAACTGAAAACACAATCTGCAGCTCAAATCAGATCACTTTATGTAGTTTGGATGAATTCAGTGACTACAGCACCATGTCTCAAGTCATCTCAAGTGTAACAGTGAAGACACTCTGATTTGTATCCTTTACTGGCTTTAAGCCATGTCAAAATGACAGACAACATGATTTCTTAGAAACAAAGCTGATAATAATGAAAACTGGTTGCCAAAACATAAATGTTGAGACAGATTTAAAAAAACAAAAAAAGGACAAAAACACCTCTGGTACCAGGGGCCCCTCCCTCTCATTTGTTTGTTTTTGTTGTATGTCTATGTCTATTGCTACAGCTATAACATTTGCTATTTCAGTTCACAGGATTTACACAACCCCAGCAGTAACAGTGTCCACAGCTGTGACACATGCATTTTTAATGAATGTGTCACATTCTTGCTAATCAATACAGCCTTCAGCATAGCTACAACCACAGCCATAATGATAACAACAGCAATACCAGTGATCCATAGTCTAATTACCACCACAGCTACAACCTGTCACATTCACAGCCAGTCCTAATGATTAGCCTCTAGTTATCTAAACATTAGCTGTAAAGATACAGACCTTCAGTCTGGTTATCTACAGTGACCTTGATAGATTCTCACGATTCTCATGACTAACATCACAAGCATCATTCTCAACAAGCAAACTGAAACATTAATCTAATGTGTTGGTCTTCATCCACTTGTTTTTAGCTGCATTTTTAATATGCACAAAAAAAACCCTGACGAGAAACAGAGGAAGTTTCAAAAAATCTTGTCCTATCGCAAAAGTTGGTGTATCAAAAAAAAGTGGAAAGGAAATTAAGCGTGTGACTCGAACAGCCACTCAAGCTTCCACCGAAGAGATGAAAAATAATCATCAGGTATGTGTAAAGCAATGAGGAGATTGTAACCTTCCTAAAATAAATACATGAACCAAACAAACACATCATGTTTTCCACACTGTTTTTCACCGTTTCAGGTTTGACTAAAGCTTTTTTAATTACGTCATCTTGTCATGTCCTCTTCTTCTGCAATGATTTACTGGCATCCGCCTGCAGAATTAGAGACATTTCACTCAGCTGTTGGTAGAGACCAAAAACAGAGCTAAAGGAGAGTAAATATTGGAATGACATTCATCAAGTGGCCAGAAACATGACTCCAAATAAAAGATAATGTTGCTCCATAATTGCTGGAGGTTTAACTAATAACATAAATGATATTACTATCACATATCACAAACATTTTACCTGATATACATTAACTGCTATAAATCCAGCACCCACTCCAACAGGCAGGCACAGCCAGCCTCAGCAAAGACTCAGACTGAACACAGAGCCTCAGCCTTAAAGTCAGCCTATACGTTAAGAAATGCATTAAAATAAACACTGGCTGACTTCACAATAAAGCCTTATGAATAATTAAACAACCAAGATGAACAACCATTATTAAATGCCAGCCTGAAATGCCACCAAAATGTCCCCTCTTTCTATCCCACAAGCCTGAGTTGAAGTGTCAGGCTCTGCGCAGTTATTTCAGTCGTCCTCAGTCTGTAATAAAAGTAAAGGCAGCTAAACTCAGCCAGCCACAGTGAGTGACAGCGCAGGGAGGTTCTCCATCATTTATCATGGATCATATTACCATCAGGAGGTCACCCCTTACATCCAGAGTCTCGGTGGAACAAAGCAGAGACCTGCCAGTTAGATGACAGTTAATCACATCGACTCCGTCGGCGGGATCTTACCCGGCCTTCCAACCTTCCAGCCTTCGTCTGTTTTTCAAGTCAGGACATGAGCAATTTACAGTTCTTTTGGTGCTGCAGGATGCTTCAGAGTGCCGAGACTGGACTGCTGAGTAATTAAAAAGAAAACCACAGGTATCAGTCATACCAGAACTCCTGTATGCTTCACTTATCAAAATTAATTGATTTCAAACAAAAGCACAACATGTCACTGGCAAAACGGGGCTCCATATGTCGTGTGGTCTCCAGTCAGTTAATAAATATTGGTTAATTAAAACTCTGGCTGCGCTGTGTTGTAATGTCAGACTGACTCTCACACACAGGGATACAAATAAATGTAGAAATTATGGGTGTTTATGAAAACACTTTGAATGAAATCGTTTTTCTCTTAATGGAGGGAGAAACAGTGTGGCTTTGTATTCACCGAGGACCAGTGAGATCAATAAGGCACCTAAAATCAGTGAATCCTGGTGACACTGGGCTGATGTGCTGTGTTGTGGAGCAGCAGAAAATGCTGCTGAGCTGCAGACCTTCCAAATCCCTCTAAGCACTGCACTGAGACCACAAAGCATCTCCCTGAATTCCCCAGAGCGTACCCTCATCCCTCATTCCCATTCCTTATCAGTGCTACTGTACCTACTGGAGGGACAAAGTCACTGGCCTTCTTTAAGAATAACAAGGTTTTCAAAATGTACCTCAGATCACCTCACCTGTCACCTTTGTCATTTTCCTTCCTCCTGCTTATATTCCATATTTTCTTACTTTCAACACATTCCTTAAAAAGACCAAACCAAAACTTAATTAATCCTACTTTTAAGTATTGTGTGTGCATCCAAAGCCTGGCACACTGCAGCTTATTTCTCTGTGCCAGAGCTCCAATAGCTGTCCAAAACTATTAAAAACACATCAGTGGGCTACACTGTTGCACTGAGTGATATGTTCCTTCATTGTGATAAACATGGGCACTGTAGTATTTTGAGTCAGTTCAATATACACCAAACTTTTTCTGTTTTAATCTGCATCTGAAAAACAATTCACTATTTAATTTTAGGAAATTGCTAATTAATTAGTGTATTTTTGAGGTTTATGTCTTTTGTAGGAATGAATGGGCTTCGAGTGGAGGTGGGAGAAAGAAAGTATTCATCCAGTGGTTTTGGTTCTTTCATGGGATTTGATGACATTAAGAAAACTACAGATGAAGGCCATCCTTATGATGAGGGCAGACTGCACATTTGGCCGGTCAAATTTTACTTGTGTGCTGTAGGGAAAAGCAGGTGGGACAGGAAAAAGCAGCTGTTTTCAGCAAAAGAGCTCTGATATACTCACTGTAAAACAGCAGAGAAACAAAGTTAACGAGTAGCTAGTGACCAAACCAGAGCTAAAAGAAGAGTGAATATTGGACCAATGCTCCTCAGTTGACCAGAAACACAACTCCAAGTGAGCCCTCACTGTTACTCCTTCCTCAGCATGCAGCAAGAGGAGCAACTGTTCACCACTGTTTCACATTTTTGCTGTTATTTTAGAGCTGAGGGGAAAGAGAGGGGTATGTCATGCAGCAAAAGTTTCTGCCTGGTGTGTTAATATGTTAGTGTTATGGTTACATCTGGTTTTGCTGCCCCCAAGTGGTCAAAAATTAATTGAAAAGTTGTTTCTTCTGTAGGAACCATTGGGCTTGGATGCCACAGGAAAGTTGAGTGGTTGGCCTGGCCCTTTGTTAATTCTGATCTTTCATGGGATTTGCAATATGACAATATGACAGTGTTTTATTGAAAAGCAGGTGATCAGGAAAGTGCGTGGGTTGTTCTGTAAAGGTCTCAGTATGCTTCAAACAGCCCTCAGATGTGGTTCGACCACATCTAAAAGCAAAGGTGTCTAAAAATGGTCTGAATAGCCTTGCTCAATGACAGGACAAAAAAAAGCCTGATGTCATAGCCTCCTTGTGACTATCAAATTTCCTCCCTCTCTCCAAGAACTCTTTGTCCGTGTCTTTGTAGTCTTGATAAGATGAATTGGACAAAGGGAGTAAGGGCGTAGATTTACTGTTCAGACAGTCTTTCAGGCACACAAAAAGTGACAGAAATAGTTGTGTAAAGGATGAAAAGAAGAATGCTTTCAAGTTTCAAACAGTATATTTTCACACCTCAGCAATTTAGCCAATCACTGTCCAATTCCACCAGGAGAGTTGGGGGCTTGTGGTGAGGTATTTGTTTGAGGCACACTGAAGCATACAATCAACATTTCTTGAGTGACACAGCAAACTCGACCCCTCTGTCAAACTGGCCAGAGAGTTTCAATCAAACTGAAGCCTGTGAAAGAGGTTGGGCCACTTGAGATAAATATGTCTTTCCCCCATCCTTATTGAAATTAATATTGGTTTGGCCACACCTTTATCCCTTGAGGTTTTGGTTTAAAATATATATATAATCACAACTGAATATCTTCACCACTGCTTGCTGCTGAATAATTTGTAATACTGATCTACACACAGTGACTCATTCACAAGGGAAATGAGAGTGCACTGAAACCTGCCAAGGACATAGCGGGGAATAAACATGAATCTAGTTAATGTCACTAATAGGAGTCTAAGTGCTGTGCTCCGACACCATGATTGCTCTGACCCTTTGCACTGACGTGTCAGCAGAGATAAGTCATTATTTGTTCTGCATAAGAAATCATCTGCCATTACAGTGCTCATTTTAGTAACGCTGCACTGGGCTTTTATGATTTAGACCTGTCCGACCCTCTACAATGCACTGTCACCAGTAATTGCTATTGATGCCTCGTGGGTCGTTAAATGAGGCCAAATTAAAGGCAACATACAGCTGAAACTCCCTATCTGAACTCCATGGAACCTGAAATTGAAATATTGAAACTTCATTTGTTTGAATAAACCAAGGATTTAATCACAAGTACCTTTGTTGGGAGGAAAGTAATGACACCATATTAGCCTTGGCACTCCTACTGCTTCCTCCATTAATGCCTCCTCTGAATTTAATGCCCAACAGTCGGCTGTCGCTGCAAAGATGGAAGATGCACACAATACACAATCTTAATAGCTCTTTTCCACAGAGAGATTTCATTTGCTGGACCTAAGAGATTCTCTATCCAATGCAATGACATTGGTCCTTCTGCACCATGAGCGACTGGTGTCTGACATGATATTAAACACTTCTTAGGCTCTCGAGTCTGCCAACTAAAACCTTTGGAGGCAGTGGGTGAAATGAAAAGCAGAGACCAGTCACCTGATCTCATTTCAGTTGGAGACTATAGAGGAGAAATGTGCTGCACATGAAAACCAGGAGCCTTGAAGCATGTAAGAAAAAAAATGCCTGGAATAAATTTAAAAATTCCTCTTGGAATATGTCATTAACAGCACAGTTAAGACTGTAGTATCCACAAAGCTTTTAAAAATGAAAAAGTGTTTTTCCCTATATTGCTCCAGTGTTGCAACACAATTCCCCTGTCAACCGATCTTGCCTTGCCTACTTCTGTAAGTTTCCATTTTAATAAATGGTACGCATGCTCTGCTCACTTGTTTAATTTTCCCTTTAAATTTCATACATGCTGATGAAATGTCTTTTCACATGTCGAAGGTCACACATGTCGACCACGAGCTAATCGGTAATAACTTTTCAAAGAGTGACTTAGTAAGCGTTGCCTTGACCTCGCAGGATTGCTACCAAGCAGCTTTGTAATAGTGTTGCTTTCATTACATACACCATGATGGACAGTGTGGGAGATGCCTGCGGGAGTCCCTTACAGACAATAAAATGACTGCATGTGCAATGGAGGATACAGTATTTCAACAAGCTGCATCTCAGGGGGAGGATTTACTCACACATACTTGCAACAGGAAAGCTAACAGAAAGTGCAGAGACCATCATGGGCAATTTTTTGCCAGTGTGAAGCTGAATCATAATCATATCACATGTGCCATTATTCTGGTGTCCTGGGGAATCAGTGGTGAAAAGAATTGTCCAAGATGGCAGCATGCCAGGGGGTAGTTGATTTAGTGTCCTCTGTCCTCATTTTGTGTTACTGAAAGTAGCAGGTGTTCAGTGGACGCTGAGCCAAGTAGCCTAGTTTTAAATGCTTAGGATGTTTTTGGACTACATTAAATTCACAATCTTCTCATCTATTTCAATGGAATAGGTGCCATCACACAGGATTCCCAAAAAGATGCAGGATTGTCTATGAAAATACAAGACTAGCTAGACTACTAGTCTTGCAGACCATGCTAGTGGCTCTGTGAGGATAGCCTTAGGCACAGCAATGCTTTGAGCTACATGCTAAGTTCAACATTCTGATGTGCTCACAAAGACAAAACGTCCATGTTTGACAAGTTTACCATGTTCACCGTCTTAGTTTAGCGGCTTAGCATGCTAACAATGATAACTAGCACTAAACACAAAGTAAGCTGAGGCTGACACAAATGTCATTAGTTTTGCATGCATTTGATCATAAACCAAAGAAATACAAATTGAAATTCTGACTTGATGATGGTTCTAGGGGGAAAGTGAAGTCATTGGGGACTGCACATAGCTGTACAAAACTTAAAGGCAATCCATCCAGCACGTATTGATATTAGCTCTGGACCAACGTGGTGGACTGATCGATCTTCAAACGTTGCCACCACTAGAGTCACACTGCTAAAAACTCATGCTAGCTCAACTTTTGCTACAGCAAAGCCTTGGCATAGGGCCCTATAGGTTTCAGGACATGTTTACATCAACACTGGCACTACAGTAACACTGAAAAGGGCTGCGTTGTTGTCGTAATGCCAACAGTTTGTACCCTTTCACCCCAAACTATGTGTGCAATTAAGACGTATTTTCACAAAGATGACGTGAGTAGCAAATTAGCAAAATGCTGAGACACACATCACTAGGGGTTCTTCCTGGTATGCTTGCTTGTTTGTGTTTGCTTAGCTAATGCAGCTTGGTGCTAAATGAAGCTGCAACAGGTGTAAAGCCAAAAGCAGCTCTTTGCTGTTCTGCTTTTATCCCCAGATCCTTCAACACAGCTCTGTCAGTGAAATGAGTGATGTTCATACTTTTTGCTTTCATGCCCTTAGACTTTGGTGTGTTTTGTTGATTTACCAAAAGTAATCCCTGAGCTGGCCGAACATGAAAAAATAAAATAATATTTCAGAATGTCTGTGATATTAACTGCACCATAGTACTTTGTTTTGTTTTTACCTCAGCTTATATCTTATGCCTGGCATCTAATACACTGAGGCGATATCCAAAGCAAGATGGCTTGACTGTGAGTCATCAAGCAGCTGTGTAATATTAGCCTCTAGCTCAGCGGATGGTGAATGGTGAAGAGTGGGGAGCTACGGGTGTTGTTGATCTAACCATTTTTCTGCAAACAAACCCTGTGTGGTTTTAAGTGGCCCAGTGGTAGAGAAAGCATGACCAACACTGGTCAGTTATTTTACAAGCTGGACAACACATGGCATGAACATGGAGCTTTTAGGCAAAGAACATTTGCAGCATCACCAATCAGCATTCAGCATGTATTGAAAGGATGACTTTATGAGACTCCCTCCCTCCCTGCACTGACCATTACTACAGGGGTGTGGCCAGAGAAATTGCCAGGGGTGGCATTGCCCCCACCCCCCACCCCACCCCCCCTACCCCTTGTATCCAGACAAACAGAAGCTTACACAAACACTGCTAAGTGCTTTTTTGAGTTGCAGGTTTTCTCGGTTGAGTAAACTATATTGAAACATGAAAATGGCAAACAACATAGGTTTCTGTGACACCTGTGTCCCCAGGTTTTTTTTTTTCTCTCAGCAGCACGAAAGCTCCCGTCAGATGAGGATACAGTTTACACACTAAGCAGCAACGTGTTTTTGGCTCTGTAATGGAGCAGCAAGAGAGAAATGGAGTGTCCAAATGAGAGGAGTGAAACGGCAACATCAGGACGCTAATTAGATAGCTTGTTTTGGCTGTAGAGTTTGGAAATTAGAGTGCTGAAGGGGGGTCTCCTGGGTTCAGAGTCAGCACAGCTCTGACAAAACTGGCCCCTACATCCTGCCAGGAGCAAATCAGCCTTTCCTTTTTCCCTTTCTCTCAATGTTCTTCAGCTAGAAAGTCAGGATGGCAGAAGGCAGCAAGAGATGTAATATATAAAATTCAATTTTCTTTGTAGTCGTTGTCTGGATTCAGCAGTAGTTCATAAGAAAACTGAATGGTCTCTAAATAATTCAAGAGGATTTCATGTCACAAGTTATTACAGGGTGTACTATACATCTGCCAAAGCCTTCTCATTAAAATAAAACACTGTACTGTACACTCCTGAAGTAAATGTTGTTTTATTTAGCCAAATGACGTTGCTGTTGCTTTGTGAATTCAGTCTGCCCAGACTATCCTCCCATGACTCTAACTGCCACTCTCCACATGAGGTCGAAAGGCTACTTCACTATTTGAATTCATGAATCTGATGGAGAATAGCCGTGGGCTCAGATCTCATCTCCCCACTCACTTGCCAGTCCAGACGTACACTTATCAAGCCCGTTACTTCAGTAATTGAAATGCATGACCAATTTCATTGCCCATATCTATAATCTTTTTTCATTAGGGCAAATTGCTTTTTGATGGAATGGACAATTTCATCATATAAGAGCCTTCCCTTGTGGAATGGGTCAAATTAAAGATCGAAGAGAGGAAGGAAGTCATCAGTATGGATGCTGTATATATTGTAAACTTATTGAAAAAGTGGTCATGTGAGTGACCTTTTCACATATAATAAACAGAGCTCAGAGGGATAAGCAAGAAGATGGAGACTGTTTATATATTACAAGCATTAAAATAAATATTGTTCTTTAGGTACAGGAGTGCTGATGCTGACTGTGCTTTTTTATCATTGGGGGAATTTACTCCCTTACGTACAGCACTAGATCAAATTGACAGCTCTTCAAACAAGTCATAAATATCACATGTAACTTAGTATTGACTGGAGAGACAACATGAGCATGAGTTATATGTCTGGTTGTCTGGGCTCAGGGACACACCAAATCTTCACTGCCACAGCCACATTAAGGTGGCTGATTGACTCAGGTGGTGCTTGGGCTTTGGTTAATTCTTTGTCCAAATGCTGGAGATTTCTTCCTCAAACTTTGAATCTTCCTGTCAGGACGATTTTATGCTTTCAAATCACAGACACATCAGTCTTATTTGTATGTGTCTCTCTGGATTGTGTGTGAGTCATTCATCCATTAGACAAAGATAAACTAGAGAAAGACTAACGCATTGTTTATGAGCTGTCAATATGAGTGAACCCTATGAAACCACACTGCACTGCTGCCACCTAGTGGTTCCAAAACACCCTTCTGCCACCATTTAACATTTCGTAGGGCTGCTTGGATGAGAAAAAAAAAAAAGCCCTTGTTCACCGAGAACCATAAAGGAATACATATTACCTGATTCTTTCCCGTGGGATAGAGTTGTCTAATCTGACTATCTCTCCTGTCACATCTGTTATCTCTGACCATTTTCTTATTAAATTTGATGCAACTTTAGCCTGCCCCCCTAAAATTGTTAATGTATCTTCCACCAGACACATAGGTCCCACAACTTTAACTGTTCTTCGTGAGCAACTACCAGAGGTCCTGGCCCTTTTTACTGCAGCAATAGGTTCTGTTGAAAACTGTACCAGGGATTTAAATTACAACCCTGTTTAGTCTCCTCAATTCAGTTGCACCTCTCACCACTAAAGTTAGACAGTCAAAGAGATCTATGCCCTGGTTCACAGATGACACACGTGCTCTGAAGCAGGCCTGCCGGAAATTAGAGCGCAAATGGCGTAAATCAAAATCAGAAGCTAAGCATGCAGTGAGACTCTTAAATGTCTCACATTCTTTCTTTTATTGGCTTTGAGTCATTTGCAAGCCACAAACTAAAAATGACTAGAAGAAATAAAAGGCAGTGATACAGTAAAAGGCTGTTGGAACAAAAAACAAGCATTTCTAAGCAGTACCAGCAGGGGACAGCGATGCCACATCAGAGAGTATGCAGCGCAACTGGACCAATAGGATGAGGGGGGATGGAAAACTCATACAGCAGATAAGTCATATATCTTCTCCTCAGAATCAGTCCGTTCCCAGGTAGATCTCATTCCTTTTACTGCTCTTCAGAAAAGAGGAGTTCCAGCCTGTGGAATGTGAAAATGAAGACTCTATCACACATATTATCCCTTGGAGGTAAATCAAGGACAGAAAGAGGTTCCATCCCCTCCTGGACTGTTTTTTAATGAGCCTCAGTGACAGATGGTTTCTATAATCTGCAGCTCCAGAAGAATGAGAATTTCTTCTGATTTCTGTCAAGAATACCATCACTTGTCTCAGGCAGATGTTTCTTTTGAAGTCTAATTGAAAATAAATATCATCCAAGATTAGAAGACAAGAAGGAGAGGAGTTGTGGTAAATGATTCATCCTGAGTCAGAGCTGGATTAAAAACACTCAGGGGCCATTGGTAAAAATAAATAGTAGGCCTTTATTGACACGCTGCGCCACCTTCATCTCTCTGTGCATCTGTGCATTGTAGTCACTGTGTTACCTTCACGTAAAGAAAATTAAATAGATATACATGGCAACGTGCACCATGGGAGCATGGTAGAAACTTAGTTAACGAAGGAATAAAAACTAGGTTTTCAGCTAAAGGCCTTCCTCATTTCATTTTCAGTTGATATAGTAATTTAGTGGTGCATAATCACAATAATAATCCCAAACAAATTCACATTTACAATCAATTGCCCTGGGACTTCTATGGTCCTGAGGGTCTAAGCCTTCACGGACGTTGTTCACTTTGCCTGGATGGTCCTCAGTCAGTTAGCTGATAAAAAAAATCATCAGCAATCATCTTTTTCACCAAGTGCTTCAACAGTTTAACACTTTAATAATACACAAGTCATCAGAAAAGCATAAAAGATTGTAAGTGACCCTACACATGACCCCTCTGCTAATGGCTCAAGACTACATTAGCCACTTCTAAATTCTTCTGTAAATTTCCCCATTGTGGGACTAATAAAGGATTATCTTATCTTATCTTATCTTCTAGCATAACACACCCACCAAAGCTGTCAGCTGTCAAGTTGCTTTGTTCTGGTTCTGCTAAATCGATTTTGATACTTGTGAGTTGGACAATGTTATCGGAATGCTGAATTAGTGAAGTGCTCCTTTAAGCTAATGCCATTGGCTGTTCTATATTACCTGTATGTAACATCAATATAAACAAGTCAAGGAGGCTATTAGACTTCTGAACAGTCACAGTGCAAGCGATGGTCAGTGTACCTTGTGTAAAGACATGTTTTAACCTTGAAAGAGTTTAAATGACATTTCACAAAAATAACACAACATACTTCAAATTGAAATAAAACATTACACCAATAATGTTAAACAACTTCATGGCATTGGTAAGGTTAGCGTAACTCACTCTAAATGGCAAAAATACAACTAAAATGTAACTTTTTCTAAAAAGTGTCTTTTCCACTGATATCAAATTGCTGCAGAATATAACTGTGTATGGTATCTAAGCCTAGGTTGTTGCTGTTGATTTTGTGGAGCTGGCTGCAGACTAGGCTGTTGTTTTCTGTTGTGGCTGGCATCAGTCCCTTCCACAGCCTGACAACTGATGTGTACTGGAGTGGCAGGTCTGGTCTGAGGTCAGCAGCAGGCTAGTCATCTGGGTCTGTGAGAGACTGTTGACCTCTGGGGTCGCTCTCTGTCAGCTCCTCACATGGCATGCACTCTGCATTTCATAATATTAAATCTGCTTCACTCCTTTGTTTCTCAGGTCTTCCCTTGTACAGTAGAGGCCTGTTTTTATCAGAACAGCTACTGGATGTTAAACAGAAGGAGTTGTGGCTCTTAATGAGTGGTTGCTGAATGTGTTGTGGCAAGCCATGTTACATTTTATTTGGGCACCCCTGTGGATATATTTGAGAGAGTAATTGTAGGCAATCATACTCACTCTCTCTGAAGATGGTCCAACTTATAAATACGCTATTCAATACTAACTCCATCCAATTTCAGCCACTTCAGCAGCTCTTGGAAGAATCAAAATGGGCCATTTTTCCTAGAGAGCTTTAATTGCTGTCGTCTGATCACATAATAAGAAGATTCATTACTTCAGAAACATTATCTCAGTCTCATGGGCCTTTTTCCCCTGTTTAAACTGTGTATCTTCCTGTATGGCAATAACCAAATACATAGCCAAGAATCAGTTATCACATGATGATATGATTAAAGGAGCTATTTGTAAGTTTTGTTTTATTGCTAAATAGCCAATGTTAACATGACACATAATTAACAGCTGTTTACTTACCAGTCTAGAAGAAATGTTGCAAGTTCATCAAACTTCATTCCTTTATTTGCCAAGAGCTGTCTCCAGCGGTGGAAAGCAATTGCAAGGTTTTGCTTCTAGTTCCATCACTTCTACTGAAGTTAGCGCTGTAGTTGCGCTGCTCAGAGTGTGTATTCCAACCTCTTGTATTGTAAACACAACAATAGCTGAAGCTCTTGGCGAGCGACCATCAACCACCACAGCAGAAAAAACTTACAGATAGTCACTTTAATATTGGCACCAAAATGAGGATATTTATCACACACATCAAACCTTATAAACAAGGTTTTCACTAAGTTTCCCCCCTAAAAAAATCAAACGTCCCTATACAAGCATCCTGACCTGAACAGAATAACTAATAACTGAAATTTAAAGCTTTATTTTGACAAAAATTCCCAAAAATCTGTTAGCTCATTAGTTCCACAAAGTGCATTTATAGAGAGAGACTGACTTAAAAGGATGCCATATGTTCCTTCATCTTTCTCTTCATCTTTCGGTCCCACAGAAGTCGCTGAGGCCAGATTGGACTGGCCGCTCCAATCACAGAGCAGAATGAGGCTGATTATAGGGCAATCATTGAAATGGTGGAGATGACATCAGCAACCAGAAATTGGCTAACTTTTTTTGGTCTCATGGGGATGGCAGTAAGAAAGGCCTGGCCCAAGGCACAATGACAGACTGTGAAATGAGCGTGGTACTGGGGTAAATTGGGCTCAGAGAAGTTTTGGTGATAGCAGATGTAATTTTAAAGAGGGCACAGGGCAAAAGGACTGGAGTGCATTAAATGAAAGGATGAAAAATTGAAATTATGCACTGGCTATTTAACAAGTACAACATTATAGTCAGTGAATCTCCTTTTGTGGACATAGAAAACTCCAGTTATGATATGACAGCACAGAGAGTTTGGGTCGACAGTTGTGGCCAGAGCTCTATTGTAGTATATTTCTATACTTTTTGTACTTATATATATATATATATACTAATTATATACACTTCCTTTCCCTGGCATGAACTCCTCACCTCAACTCTGTTTATGACTTGTCAGGCTGAAATACATCATCCTCTCCTCCTCCTCTTTGTCCTGTCTCTCTTCCACATCTATCTCCATCCCCCCGCGCAGCCGCAACGCTGTCCTCCTCTCTTTTTCCTCGCCAAAACCACAAGCCTGTACTAGAGCTGCAGACAAAGACACAAACACAAACTGGCAACCTCTGGGTCAAGCCCGCATGATAGAGACAGTCGCAGTGGCTGGAAGGAGGAATTCAAGAAAACGGACAAATACAGTTTTATTGCTACGTACCTAAAACAGTTAATTACATATGGTCGCTGATGTGGAATCTTTTCTGTAGGCTGTCTGTGAACAAACTCTGTGGTTCTTTGCAAGCTGCCTATTTGACCTTCTCTGTGCATTTCCCTCACACTGGTAGCACTACATTGACACGTGCTGTGAGTGCGGCGCTGAGGATATTCACAGGCAAAGGGACAAGGACCTTCCAGTTTGAGGCAATAAAAGGCTCCTTGATCATATTCACAACAGCCCTCTCAAACATTTTGTGTCAAAGCCTGGTGAAGAGCACCACTCTTCTTGACACCATGCATGGCCCTCTTATGTTCCTTTCTCACTTCCATATTGAACGAACCAGTGCCAAACTAAAAATACTGCATGTTTGTAGTTCCACTATACAAGATGTCAAAACAGAGAGCTGCACATTGGATCCATGTGTTTGCTGCTGAAGCGTGAGACAGCTCCACTTTGTGTGAAAGGAGCAGTGTATAAATGGACTAAAGAGTGCATCAACTTAAACATGCACACACACATACACATGAACTGTGTATGTAAGGAGTAAAAAGACTAATACCCCAAATATGGTCAACACAATGCAAATGACAACACCTGGTGACCCTGGTGAAATGCGCTCTAGCACCAACAAACCTCAGTCCTCAGCATGCATTGAGCTAACCAAAACATTTCCTTATATATGCTTATATACAATATGCTCTCTATAGAGTGGTGGAGGGATAAGTCCCAAAATCAATCTCAAAGAACTCAAAGAGACAGTGTCTGCATATATTACCTTCTGCGAGGCCTCTGTCATCCCCCAGAAATCAATCAACATATATCCAAACAATAAACCATGAGTCATGATGGAATATCAGTTACAATAACAGGGACATGATCCAGTACAGAGAGCTTCAGAAGCAAATGAAAAAGCTTGCTAAACTAAACTACAAAGATAAAGTAGAGGGGATGTTAGGGCAGTTCACGCCTCACATGGGGATGCAGCCCAAGAAGTGTCTTATCTCACTTGTGGGGAAACCTGACTTCGAACTTTCTAATGACTTGAATTTGTTTTATAATCAATTTAATGTTCATGATTTTAGTGATGAATTGACTGATTTTAAAGGCGTTGGTTTTAATCAGAACGGTGTGCATGTTGACAGAAACACGGCCCTGAGACATTTTAGGTCAGTTAAAGTAAGGAAAAGTCCACGTCCATGTCCAAAGTCCAATGACATTGGAGGTCGTCGACTGAAGAACTGTGCTAATCAGCTTCTTTACATTTTCTGTTTTATATTCAGTCTGGCACTCCAGTTTCAAAGGATTCCTGGTCTTTGGAAAGAGTCCATAATTGTACCTGTGCCTAAAAACAAATTTCCAAAGTCACTTAATGACTTAATACCCGTGGCACTCACCTCCTTAATTATTTAATTATTAATCATTTGAGAGGATTGTAAAAGATGCTGAATTAAAACCCAGAAATAAGTTGGCATTTTAGCACTCCCTGTTATAAATATGCTCAATTAAGAGCGGAAGAGAACCCAAACATAAAGGGTCAGCTTTCTCAGCGACACTCAGACTGCAGTTTGTAGCTGTGTATTTTTCAGATGACACACTCAGTGACCCCTGAAATTGATCTTATGTAGCTAGAAGCTTCTACATTTGCGTATTTGTATGGACCATGCTAATGGCTAGTGGGACTAAAGCACAGTGGTGCTTAGAGCAAAATGCTAATATTAGCGTGCTAACATACTCACAAAGACAGTGTTAAAATGCAATGTAAGCCATGGCACCCCTTTACAGTATTTGTTTTCATGGCACCCCTCCATGCTGGTTGGTTTAATGCATTTATTTACCTTCAGTAGTCTCTGTTCAAAAGTTATATTAACTTGCATATCTTCCCCTATTCTATTCAGGTGTGGTACATAGTCATTATCCTCACTACTGTGCACCTGGAAACTGCATACCTGAGAAGAATTGTGCATTGCCATGACAACCGTGTGATAACTGTGAGCTTTTATAACCCATCTTAGTGTGACTATTTTTAATATGGTTAACATGGTTTTGGTCATCAGCTGATGAATTTGTTCCATGGTCATCCAAAGCTGTGAGAGTGTTTTGCACAAGGTGCTTCTAGGATTGCAGAACAACATCTAAAACCTCCTCCACACATAGAGGTGAGAAATATATGAACTTTTCTCTCTTTTGCCCTTCATCACTTCTATCACGGCTAAGATTTTCTTTTTTTCACTCTACTGTTGCAAGGACAAAACATTTTTTGCTCGAGCACAGAGTTTGTATTTGGTGACTAATCTCTAGAAATGAGAAGCATCTTTCTGTAATCAGAGCTCTGCTGGGAACTTGCTTGTGAACAGCCTTTGTTTCCCTCTCATGTCAGTGCTCTTTACAGTGTTTTACCCTTGTAAAAAGTAGAGAGGCTTTTTACTCGATACAAACACTGTTTTGGCAGGGGTAGTTGAAGTGGCTCAGTTTCAGTCTCGACTGGCTATCGATTTGCAGTTGTATGAGGAATCCCTTGTTTGGACCAGACGTGCATCAAACAAACACTCCCTCATGCACTATTTATATTTATATATATATAGATTTTAATTTGCTGTGTATCGTATTGCCACTCATTCTTGCATTTCTAACTCTTTTTTTTACCCCTCACCACCTTTAATAGACATCTGTTGGCTCTGGCTAGCTAGCACCACAAATATTCCAATGAGAAATGGTAGCTGACCACACAAAGTTAGCTCTGCAGGTAGTGAGAAATGAACAATGAGCACCCCATACTATCCATGGACAGCACATGTTAAAAGCATTTGAGACCTTCCTCACACAGTAACGTTAAAAAAAAAAAAAGTAACATTAGGATGAAATTCCTGCTGTCTGCCTGCTACACGAGTTAACACAGATGCATTTGTTCAGGTTATTATTCATGACAGTTGCATGGATGAAACTCCTGTTTCCACAAATATGGAAGACACTGGATATATTCCAGTTGTGTTACTGTAAGTGCAATAACTCATGAGAGTAAACTGTCAAAGCTTCACTCATAACAAACTGTGTCAACAGAGGATTTCATAAATACTGATCAGCCACACACAAAAAAAAAAGACTTGATTTTTCTCTGAAAACTACGGGTATAACAACTTAATCATTTTTCATCCAGAGCCTTCAGCTTGCAACTGTCCACCATTCTCAGTTTTTTCCTTGTTTTTTCCTTTATAGATTGCAAGATGCTTTCTGCAGGTTGCTATGGCATGTTTTTATTGATTGTGATGGTGGTCACAAATATCTGGCTTGACATATTGGTAGCTAATCTACACACATATTGTTTGAATTGTAGCTGTAGTATAAGAACCCCCCTACATACAGGACAGTTTAAATCTGTCATATTCTACAATGACAAAAAGGTAGAGAGACAGAGAATTGTGAAAAAGAGGTCTTGTTATATTCCAGGACATATTATTGATTATTAATGTCACACACTTTGTGAATGAAGTAGGATACAAACACAACACAGTGCAGTTTTAATAGTCTTGATTGTCTTGTTGATGCACTGTTGCATTCACTTGATGATGCACCTATGTGTTACCATGGTTTCCAGATAATTTGCATACATCACCTTTTGCACATTTGTGTTTTAAATTTTGTTTCAATTTGATGAAATTACTATTTTTAAATCTATATGCACTAATCCATAATGACAACATAAGTTATTAAAAAATCAACAACTGAATTCTCTGACCCTTAATTCAGCATTTTGTAGAAGCCCTGTTGGCAGCAATTACGGTGTTGTGTCTTCTTGTTAAGTCTCTACAAGCTTTGCACACCTGGATTTGAGCAGTTTATCCCATTCTTCCTGGTAGATCCTCTCAAGCTGCACCAGACTGGATGGGAAGTGTCCGTAAACTGCCATCTTCAGGTCTCTCCACATATGTTCTACGGGGTTTAAGTCTGCACTTTGACTGGGCCCCTAAAGACCAATCAGAGACTTGTCCCAAAGCTGCTCCAGTGTTTTCTTGTCTGTATGCTTTAGATCATTGTTGTACTGCAAGGAGAACTGTCACCACACTCTTGTGTGCACTCTGGAGCAGGTTTTCTTCAAGGACCTCCTCTGTGTATTTGGTTCCTTCCAGCAGGTTCTCCCGTCTCTGCAGAGGATTCCTGAAGCTCTATTAGAGTAAAGCCTTTCTTGTCTGGTGACACAGTTTGACTGGGCGGCCAACGCTAGGAAGAATCCTGGTGGTTCCAAGCCTTGTCTATTTCACCATTTTTTTTAAATTTTTTTTTATCTTGACATGCTGTGTGATTTGTGGGACCTTATATACACAGGTGTGTGCCCTCTAGACCATGCCCAATTAATATGCCACAGGTGGACACCAATCAAACTCTAAATACATTTCACAGATAATTAAGGCAAAGAGGAAGCACTTTTTTCTCCATAATTTGAAAAAATGTCTAAAGACATTTTCACTTTGTCATAACAGATTATTGTGTGTGGACTGATGGGCAAAAAAGCAAGTTAATCTATTTTAAATTAAATCTACGACACAATTAAGTCTGTAAGAATACTACTTTCTGAAGCCAGTGTACATGGTTTATACAAATCAGACTTTCTGATCAGTTCTTGATCAGCAGATGGATCTAATTGTAGTTTAGGTTTTGAAATCAGGCTAAAATCACACATCTACCATCAAAAAATGTTGTCGTCAGCTCTGCAGTGGACTAAGCAGAGATTTGCTCAGGTTGTTTTGTCCACAGGTTGTTTGATTGACAGCTTCAGCCCAACTGAACCAAATTAAATGGGCCATTTGCAATTGAACAGAACCAAACAAGTTAGTGCTCAGTACAGAGAACTGATTTTAAAAAAAAGGTAAATCAAATTAATATAGGGTTTTGAGCCAATGCATCAGAAAGTCTTGAACATGATGATGTAACCCTAACAGTATCACAGACTTAATTTTCCTGTGGCATTAAAGTCACTCAGTTATCACAATGCACTTCAAACTTACTTAATCCAGGCCTATTTTGCAGGGGCCAAGAAGCTCCATACAATGTTTTGTGTAAGACAGGGGAGAGGAGACAGAGCTGTGTCACTGTGCTAATACCTACTTGTGCTCATTTCCCAAGACGAGTAATCTTGCCCAGGGGGAAACAGACCATGATCCACTTAGCAGGCTCTGAGGAACCTGGTCTTGTCTCATCTTATCTCATCATCACTTTCTCCTGCCAGCTTCAAGATTCCACAAGCCTTGTCTTATTTCTTTTTTCTTAATTCATTAAAATGAATGTTGAATAATTCACTGATGTCAGCTTAAGAAGACAATAGGTGAATCATGATCAAGATTGAATCATTATTCTCTGTTTGGACACATGAAAGTCCAGGATTCATTCACTTATTTTCAGGAAATGTCTCCTGGATTTAGACGGAGGCTAAAAATGAGATTCAAGTCACCCAGTCACCTAGAACAAGCTGACACAGTGACACAGCAGTGAGAACCAGGTCAGAGATCACCATGTCCCTGCTGTGCAGACCAAGGATAATGTCTTTCCCCTGTGGCTGCTGTATGAACGGGACACACAGCTAAGAGATGGGATAAACTTATAGCACCACTATAGGCCCTACATCTGTCCTTTAGACATTACATCCCTGTACCAAAGCATGTTCATGTCCAGCATAGCCAGACATTAGATCATGAAGTTGCTGGTCACTGTTCTCCTCTAATTTCCATTTAAGTTATGATGTTTTGGAGAGCTGGCCACTTTAAGAGCCATGACGATTGTGCTCATGTAACCAGCAGGAATGATTCTATCACAGTAATATTCCATCAAGCAGTTAATGGAAAGTGTTAGTCACTGTCAGCCCCAATAAGTAACACTTCACAGAATGATGTTATGACACAGTTGTGAATGCTGAACGATACTCTGTCCTTTATTTGACAGAACACAGGCAGCAGCTAATCAGAGACAAATTGACCATGTGTACAAAATGGTTGGTGTAGGTGGAGTAAGCTGCATGAATGTGACTAGATGTTACTATTTAGCTTATAACCACACAGACGGTGAAAAAATATCTAACTAACATCTATAAAACACAAAGTGTGAATTAAAGAGCTGAAGCAAATGGCATTGGTGCTCAGCCTGAACTACTGCTATGCTTACTGGATATTATTCCATGTCAACTTTTATTAAATTATATTATTTACTCTGCACTATATGGAGCCAAGCAGGTGTCGTGAAGACCAACAACAACAAAACTGTGAAACCAAATTCATGCACAATTTAACAGAACATGCCATATGTACAAAGCTGTGCCAATAAACATTTTTATACAAACAATAAATAAAAAGAAAGGGGTCACTTAAAGTAATGAAACTACAAAAAAACTCTCACCTGACAGGCAGTTCTTTTCAGCTTTATGGAGGTCATTACACCCAACAAGTTTCATTTTAATGTTCTCATCAGCCCTGTGTCCAGTAGCAAGACTAATCAGATTCAACAGAGCTCCATCTGGAGCAGGCATGGCGCAGAACCTCCTTATTTGCTTGGCGTGCTAACAGCAACTAGCTGGGGCACTTATTGAAGCATTTACATGATAAGGATATTTTTTGTCTGGAGTTGGTGGATGGCAAAACATCCAAAGGAGGATTACTATTTGAATTATCCTCATCAGGTGGACACAACTCTGAATTAGTGATAATGTTACTCTGTATCTGCAGAAGGTGGAAATTGCCAACTGTTTGATAGGATGTTTGCCAAATCAACTCTAAAATGTGATAGTATATAAATCAAAACTCTAAATCTGGAGTATGTCCATACACTTAATCCTTTAAAAAAAACAAAAAAACAACCATCACTACTCATTGTTAAGCACTGTGTTTTCTTTGTCATCACAAAAGATTTTTGTTTTCTCCATGTGACAGTTAGCTGGCTCTGTAGCTCTGCAGCTTTGTAACATTAGCATCAAAAGCTTTGCTAAAACAGTCAGTGCATCACTGCAGAACTCAACAGACAACAGCTACTCAAAAACAGCATCATATAAGCTTTGGACATGAACAATAAATCCCATGGTATCATCATCAGCGCATGCCATAAATGTGTGCTTTTGTGAATGTGCACACAGATCCCACCATGTGGAATGCACGCTATGGGATTATTTTTCTTTATCTTTACTTACATACATTTAAATGGCAGAGCTACTCAGTTCTTCCTTGTCTTTAACAAATCAAAAATGTATGTTTTACAGGACAGAGGAACCAGACATTTCATGCTTATAACAGTGAATTAACGTGCAGGCTATAGGTTGAATCATTTAAGTTTATGTCAGTCATCTTTTTTAAAAATTTATTTCAAAATGTTGCCGATTACCACACAAACTAGCTTAATCATAGCCTTGTGTTGGCACGCATGACAGTGCCAGCAGTCACAACCACTGGGACAGCCAGTGAAAGCAAAAACCTCTTTCATGAGTGTATCATGCTGTTCTGTAGTCTGATTCAACACCAGCAACTGAATTCCCCTTTTCATTTTCACGTAAATGCCCAAATCGAAGCTGACACTTTATATTTGGTCCGTATTAATCCAGGAAACCAGGACCAGGAATTTTCCACCATAATATATCCCATGTCCCTGTTGTGTGGTGCCAGAGCAATAAATAAAAGGACTCGGACTGCAAGCGTGTCTTTTGTGGGCATTCATGTGCTGGCACATGTGAGCTGTGTGATTTCATGCTGTGTGTAAAATGAAGCTGAAAGTATCATTGCTTTAAAAAAAATAACTAAATACAGGAGCATATTGATGGCATAAATCAAATATTGTTGTCATCCAGTGCCATCCAGTTTCTGTCAACTCTGTAAGCTCAGTTCTTCCTTCTTTCTTTCTGTAGGCCCACTGCAGTTCAAACCTAACCTACTGTACCTATCAGATCATCTTTACAGTCTTTTTCTCAACATACCACCATCATGTTTTGGCTCACTCCCAGTGAGCCATTCCTAATCGAGGAAAATACAAGAAAAGCCTCTCAGCTAACCCGCCTCACAGTCTTATCCTCGTGGGACAGCGTAGCATGACTGAAATTGTGATCTGTGATTTTTCTGAGTGCGCTGTAGCAGAAAGTTTAAATGTGTTCTCTGGTTCAGAGTCAAGGGAAATAAGCAGATGTATCAAATGAGGCCACCTTTGCTTAAATGTCTCGTTTAATGAGGCCACAAACTGAGGACAGACTGATAGTGGGTAGTGCTGGTGTTTTGGTACAAAGTTGAATATGTCATATGACACTAAACCTTTGTTTTTCAAGTCATTCTGACTGACTAGGGATGCTGTGTTGGGCATTTAGTGGTCAACCCTTTAATTAAAAGGTAGTTTTATCCTAGCAATATAATAATAATGATTTGAAGATAATACAGTATAATTGGGAGTAGGTAAAATAAAGACGATTAGTACAATATTTAGCCTAAAACAATGTCACAAACTGCCTTAAATCTGCACCCATCAATATTTGTATATTAAAAGTGCATAAAATAGCCTTTGTATTGTGAAAGGAATCAGTCATAGTAAAAAACCCACAAAGAATTATCACTAACCTCTGCAGTTCCCCCCAGTCTTTCAGCTCATTGTTTTGGTTTTATGGCCCACAACTTCACTGTTTTAGCTTCGTATAATTGTTCTCATCAACCTTATTTCCAACAGCACCATGCAGTTGTTTCCAGCAACCAATAAACCAACTGAACACTACTTACCTGGCACCAAACAACAAATTGACAAAGTTAGCAACTAGCTAGCAAAAACAATGACACATTTAGCGGCTGTAAGTCATCCTGCTTGTTGCAGAACTTTTCCCTGTGAAAATAGAAGAAGATAACCCCCTGTTAGGCTGGAATTCAGTCATGTGAGCATAGTGTTAGAATGCCAATGTGAGACTCATGTGGGCTCAGTGAGAAAACAAGACTAGGCAAAAACATAGTACATGGCTCTCTCCTACCAGGCTGCTGAAAAAAGAGAGAATTCCCCCTTACCCACTATAGCATGTTGCCACGCAGATTCCATTCAGATTCAATTCCACTGTCAGAAAGGAGATTCTAAGGCTGTCATATTTTCTAAAGATTGTAAAGCCATTTGAGTCAAATGTGTGACTTTGGCCAATATAGATAAAATTTACCTGACCATTTTCTTTTCACAGCAAAATGTAGCGAAATGTGTTCAGAGTGAGGTCTGTGGACCATCCCGAGTAACCACAGCATCTTTTCTGGAAAGCTTTTCCAATGTTTCCAAAGCTTTAAGCGCCACAAATGAAATTTGACTCACCTCCATTACTGGGCGGGTGCCAGAAATCTCTGTGGTCGATATCAAGAAACCTGGCAAAACAATCTGCATACCTCTGCAGTAGGAGTAAGAAGGGAAAATATGTGTTTTTGTGATTTAGGTGAACTGACCCTTTAAAGTCTGTCTGTCATTTCACCTTGCTATAGTTAGCAGACTGGCAGAAGGGAGCAATAAATGATAACACACGGTGCATATATTCCTGCAACGTGACCAGTGCAGTCATCATCTGCCAGAGAAAGTTATAAATCTCGTCATCAGATCAGCTCTACAGCTGCAAGGAAAGGAGACAGATTTAAGAGTCTCTACAGATTTGTGGCTCTATGTTAGTCATTTTCCTCTTCATGGACACGGAGTGTGACAGTGCCACTGTTGCCACTGTTGCCAACACCATGACACACTGTCCCTCTCCCTTTGGATGAGATCACATCTGTCTGGCAGTCTTTTCCCACCTAATAATGACAAGAGGGGGCACGCATGTGATGATATACAGCAGAAAGAACACATGAATGGAAAAAAAAACATTGTGCTAAGTGGCGAGAAGTGGAGGGCCATATTCACCTTAGGAAATCACGTCTGCTCCGCTCTTCTTATGTCAGCCTTGTGAGTGTTTGCCTCAGCAAACGCTTCCAACTTTGGCTCACATCAAAAAATCCAAGGAATGTTAATGAAAGGGCTGCTGAATGAAGGCAAATGGGGAAATGTAAAAAGTGACGGAAATGGTGAGACGTTAAAGTCAGGTCAAGTGCATACTTGAGAAGTCACACACAAACCCTGTGCCATGATCATTTTTTCACCTTTGCACGCTGCCAGTTCAGCAAGTGGCTGTACAGTGTTAGTCCACTTCTTGAGTGTCTGTCAGCATAATTAACCGCAAGTATATCAGTGAATTACTAAAGATGTAAACAGATGGAGATATTCCCCCAGCTTCATACGGCCATAACATGCTGTGCAAGCTCTGACCTGCTGCACTATTACAAGCTTTGTGCATATTTCAGCAATTATTTTTCATCTACAAAGTAAAAAACTGTCAAAGTACAACCACTTCAGGCAAACTGTGAATGCCACTGTAATGTAACCTGTAATCTGTAATGAAATCTAAAAACACTTATAGCTTGTCAGGAGACCTGCTAAGAGGTCATTAATAGCAGGTTGATGTGTGTGTGTGTGTGTGTGTGTGTGTGTGTGTGTGTGTCCAGAGATGAATCATGTCAGAGGACATATGAGATCCAGATGAGATTGTGAAATATAACACAGAATATCCAGCAAAGAGGTTTGAATAGAGATTCCACGAGACAAAACATTTTACACTTTAACTATAATCTAAGAATTGAATTTCACAAGTTCCACCATTTCTGCTGAGTGTAAAAACTGGCAGTAACCTTGTATCTATTTTCTCAGTGACAGCTCCACGTCCTCCTTCAAAGGGCGAGTAGGTTAATGACGTTAACTGGGATTATATTGTATATACATACATATGTTTAGTGGAGGGATATACATACATCCAGGAACTGAGGGCTAATCTGTTCTGTACCTTGCCCTACAACTAATGCGCTACTTATACACTTAAGAGCATTTAAGGGAGGAGAACTGTAGTAACCAGCAAAACTAGCAATGTGACCAGTGGCTATTGGCTGACAGCTAGTTAGCTATTGTCAAGGGCTGTTCACTCATTCACTACTCCCAACAAAGAGCAGAAAGTGGAGTTGGTATTGTTAAGAATAGGCTACATGCCATGGACATTACTTTTTTCATTCCATTGTGGAAGTTTTTGGGGCACCACAGTATAGTCTGGATACATTTTACACACTCAGAACTCAAATAAGTACACTAGTACACTATGTGCACTATATTTTCAAAAGGAAATTATTTTTAGCATTGTCAAAGAGAAGGCCAGAGTTGGAAGCAAGTGTCTCTGTGTCTTAAAAATATTAGTAAACTGTTTTTAAAACAGACCTTTAAAATGTTTGAGAGATAGTTGACATTTTGAGAAGTTAAGTGTTAAATATGGAGTTAGAGCTACAAGGTGGTTAGCTTAGCATAAAAGTTGGGAACAGAGGGAAATAGCTAGCTTGGTTCCCCGTATATAGTCACTTAATTGTTTTTATAAACACAGTATGGTCAGACACATTAATATGTTATACAGTAAAAGAAACAGCCACAAAGCATGCTGTCAAACACGTTTTATTGACCATATATTGGAGTTCTGCTAATCCATGCTCTTGGCTACATTCAAGCTGGAAGCATGCAGTGCTGCTGCTTCATTTTTCTCTGGAAGAGCTATTGAATTTAACGCCAGCACCGCATTTGTTTTCTCCTACCCTGGCTGCAAGAATCATTTCACTTCCACTCACAATGGATTCTGTGTTTCTCATTTTCCAAAAGGATATTTATCATAGTTTTTGAAGGCCAAAGCAATTGCTCTATTAGAGTGTGTTTGAGACCAGAGTGGTTATTTTCTCAGTACGAAAGCTCTGCTGTGCTCTGCACCATTATAAATAACAGGAATCAATATTTGAATAAGGTCTGGGTTGAATTCCTGGCCCAGCTTTGAAAATGTGGATGGTGAGAAGGAATGAGTGAGACTCACCCTTTCCCGAGTAGCTATTGCAGATATGCCCTTGAGCAAATATATTACAATGCTATAGCTTTAGTGAAGCTGTTCAGAGGCGGAAAGAATAATTCTGAAAAAAGTCAATCAAAATCCCATCATTAGCCTCTGAGATATTGTACACACTTTAGCATTAAAAAGAAAAGTCTCTTGCTTTGATAAAAGTGAGTGTTTCCTGATAATTTTGTCTCTTTTATCTGTGATACCAAGGCAGAAAGTTTTGTTAACCTGTGTTATAGAGCTGTGGAACATAGAAAAAACATTTTTTAAGATTGATTCCCTGTTTAAGTAACAGATTTCGCTACACTACAAAATCAACCAACTTTTTAGCCACACTAGTAGCTTGGTAATATGAATGGCAGAGACAGTTTGTCGATCTACCACGATCCAGTCTGGATTTGTACAGACATTCATGGTGTCCAGAGAACAAATATGGACTTGGGTGATGCTCTAACTTTTCCTTTAAGGACACTGGCAATCAAAGTTTTCACTTACTGAGTGGAAACAGAGCAACAGCTATTGCATTGACTGGCATGAAAGATTGTTCCCTTGAGGCCGAATCCTAATAACTCTGGTGATTTTTTGACTTGTTATCTAGCACACATGTACACATGTTTACACACATGTAAACCACAAGGTTTACGTTTGTGGTTCCGAGTGAAAGGTCTCAACAACTACTGTATGGACTGCCATGAAATTTAGTACTCACTCAGGATGATTAACTTTGGTAATCACGTAACTTTTCATTTAGCACCATCATCAGTTCATCAAGTTTAATTTATCCAATAGCTTGCTTTTAACCAAATACCTGCAAAGCTAATGACATTACCATCAGCCGTTACATGCTAACTTAGCATCTAGCTCAGAACACTGTGCACAGAGATGCAATTGTGACTGTAGACTCTTATTTTTAGTGGTCTGGTGATCTGGTTGTCACACTCAGAACTTACAATCATCAGTTCAGTTGTTCATTCAACAAACTCAAATTAAGTTCTGTAGATACAGATACATTTGTTACTTTATTAGCATTATACCTTTCAGCACAAAACCCAACTTTTTGTCTTATTTGAAGAAAATTCAATGATGGACGCATGATGGAAATCATGTGTCCTTTTAACTTGTACATTTGTCTCAGATGAGTAATTTCTCTGATCAAAATTACAATAATGTAAGTATACACTTGTCATATTATGATCATATTTCAATATACAGGGAGCTTGAAAGTTCCAGACTGAGACCTTCTGACCTCCTGTGTTCTGTTCTGTTCTGTTCTGTGATTCATCAACACTCTGCCTCTAGACAAAACCTCAGAACCTCCCCCACACTTTACCCATCTGTGTATGTCTGACTTCTTTGTTCAGAAGTCCAGAAAGCCCCTTTGTGAAAATGTATAGCCATTTAGTGGTTGCTGTAACTTAGAATATGCAATGTTTAAGCGTAGCTGCTATATGTCACCACCCACAAGTGGTCTGGCCAGACATTCTACGAAATATTCCATCACTCCAAACTCATTTCATTTTTCCACTCCTCCCTGGCTTCCCAGGCCTGTGACACTGTAAATAGTAATCCGTGAGGCTTCCGTCAGACTGAAGATTGTGATTCCTGGAGCTTTCCTCTCTGTTTCCGAGCATTCCTCCTTTTGATGGTCGCATTGGCGTTTATGAGCACGGAAAGTTCCTACCTAATTAGGGGTGCGATGGGGAAAAGTCTTTGGGAAAGTGCAGGCCTGTCCACATCTCGAGAGCGGCCGGTGCACCACAGAAGAGAAAAAAATTGACATTTTCTTGCAACTCGTTGATCCGTATCATGGCAGTATAAACCTTACTGAGTCACTGGTGGATGGCTCTGTCTTGTTTTCTCAAGGGGCCTGGACAGTGTGCCAGTTCAATATGAGGGGTATTGACCTCAGATGGGAGAGTGCCAGCCAGACATCATCAGCCACTGTGGATCTCTTTGTCCCTTCCAAAAGGCCAAAGGCATTTAATAATGTGTGCATTGTACCAACAAACACTACCGTTCAGTTGAGACTGGCTCCAAAGTCATTGATAAAGTGAAAATGCCTCCAACTGAGAGTTTATTAGCCATCACCTGTGTACAAAGGCCTGGCTGCCCTGAATGGAAATGATTAACTTGGCTGGCCCCAGGTGATGCTCGCCCATGCATCCAGTCTCATTAGTAGGCACCGTCTTCCTGTTAGACCCACTGCCGGCTTACAGGCACAGCTCAGGACGCAGAACAAGCTGTTGCCGGGAAACACTGACCCTGTTAAAGACCTACAGTATGAATTAGGAATCACCAGAGAGCAGAAAAACAAACAGCTCCGTGGAGGTGATGAAGTGTCCACAGACTCAGACAGGACATGGGGTATGTTTCTTCAATTTCACTGATAGTACTGATACTATAGTACTGATAAACCACCTGTTATTCATAGAAACAAGTGATATAACGCTTTTTGACATGGTTGTCTATTTTAAGGAACAGTTCATCTAAAAAGCTAAAAATCTATATTTTGTAATTTATCTCTAGTTTTTTTTTTTTCCTTCATTCAGATTTCATTTGCTTTGTTCTTACTTGTATTTTCAGCTGAAAACAAATAACTCTCACACCCCCACAAAGGGACCCAGGTGTAAAGATGTGGGCTAGATAGAGCCTCAAGATTAGCCTAAAATCTTGGAGCTACCTTAAGGCCCTTATCACTTCATGTCATACTCTGCTTTTGTGCTGCATAATAAAATGACCACACAATAAATGCCACATAGTGAACCTGGGGTCATTAGGGCCCAGTTTACCCTGTTCGCAATCCACTCTTGGGGACACTGAATCAGGAAAGAGATTTTGTTGTCGACTTGCATGACTTGTTCAGTGCATGTGCTTGAGCACCACAAGAAAAAATGGATTTTCTCCAGTTGTACTGGTGTAGGGGAAGAAATCTTACACAGATCTCTCAAAATGTGGACACATAAAAACCCCTTTACACTCTGGCTGAGTACACCCTGGACAGATCACCAGTTTTGCAGGGCTGACGCATAGAAACTAACAACCATTCATGCTCACATTCACAACTATGAGCAATTTAGATCATCCAAATAGTGTACACTGTAAAGAAAAATCTCCTTATCAAGTAACTTCTGTCTATAAGTAAATATGTTAATGCAGAGAGAATTTTTTTCCATGCAGTTCTTCTAGTTTAAAGCATTTTCTAGAATCAATGATGGTTACTCTTTTTTGCTTCAAGATAAAGGACATCTTTTTTTCCTTTCTACCACTCCACCACTGGTCAATCCAGTACTAAAGTATAGCATAAGTGTGTGCCTACAAATACATGTGTGCTGGAGTGAGTTATGTCACGTGTAATACTGCAGCTGCTCTCTGATTAATGGATCAGAAAGGTAAACAGTGGCAGATCTTAGGGATGGTAGGTTGCGGCTCCCTCGCTCACAGCGTGAAGGAATTCAGCACTGTGGTGATGTTCCTTCTTAATGGAAAAGAATCATAATTAGTTTTCTCTCTCTTTCTAAATGTTTGTCAAGCCTGCGTAATAGCTCTGTTTTTGTCTGAGGTTAAGTTGCAATGCCATGCAGAGTCTAAGGTCAAATTCTTTTTCTGTTCTACGTGACAGATGTGTGTTGTGGGCTGCAGGGGTCAAAACTGAGGTGTTGAAAAATAGGCTGGTGAAAGAAAGTAAAAATCACCTGCAGTCATACCACACCGGAGCACTTCACCATAATATCCTGTAGCCACCATGAGTTATTGATGGAGGTATTTTTACCAATTAAATATGACAAATTGCTCCTTCACTTTTACTTTCATATGGTACAACTGTCCTACTTTATATGATATTAATGTAACAGCTGATAGCAGTGTGTAATATTATCATAGTGCACACTGCCAGTTCAGTGATGTTGGATTTGAGGCCAAAAGACAAACTGGTGCTGACTGTTTGAAACAAGAAAATTGGAAACAGAGAATCACTTTGTATATTCTGGCAGTCAGTGGTTCCTGTTTCCATCTAACTTACAGTGTGACTGTGTGACAGCACAAATTCTCTTATCTCTCACGGTTCCCAGAGGATGAATACTAATAAATTTGGTAATCCTCTGACTTGTTATCTGGCTCCATCAGCAGCAGAACCATGAGGTTTACATTAGTGGTTCTTATTCATTTACATTACATTACATTACATTACATTAATGTCTCTTGTCAAGATGATTTGCAAACTAGCCTTGGCACTGTGGACATATTAAAGGATTATACTGCCTTACTACAACGTTGGTGTTTTACTTGTAGTTTTGAACATCCTTTCTAACAGTTACAATAAGATCATATTCACTGCTGAGGTCTGAGAACATTGTTACTTTGTTACAATAAAACCTGATGGACCAAGATACACGAGCAGTTAGATGATCAGAGAGAGGTTGTAAACAGTTCTGGATATAAAACTGAAATTTTTGAAAAGGAAAGCCATCAGAGCACAGATTAACTAGGAAGACTGTTCTCCCAAGAGGAAGGACAGCATCAGTAGTTTGAACAAGTGCCATACAGTGGCATATGTTTACACTGAAGTAACAAAGCCTTCTAGTAGCTTAAGTAATTATGATGAGAGCAAAGGAGGAAGTCAGCTGACGGTTTTCTGCGCAGACAAAGTCCATATGGAGGAGGTCAGGTGGATGGACATCAGACTTTTTTGGGAATGTTAACCCTCACCCTAACCCTAACCTCCGAAAAGTCTTAACCCTAACCCTCCAAAGCATGACCACAATCATTCCCTAACCTTGACCATCTGTTTATTATTGTAGCCACGATCAAAGCTCCTCTCACCATAACAGAATACTTGCTTTAACCCATAGCATGATCTTTCCCCAAACCAAGTCAGTTTTGTATGGAAACCTAACTAAACCTTAGCAATGTCAATCATACAACATATTTACATTTTAACAATGACTCCTGATGGTTTTCAACAATCTTTCCGTCTAGGTAAGTTTGGCTGACCTGCAGGTTTGTTTGAGAACTCAAACATTGCTCATGTTTCTTACCCCATCTCATTTTTCTCAGCAATATTATTACTATTCCACACCACAAATGGACGAAGTCCTTGCTGTGTCCAGGTATCCCTGCTTTTGTGACCCAGCAGCAGACTGTTATGACCAAAGCTTCGCCTGGTTCTCATGAATTGTGAAATGATCCAAGTCTTGCAAATGTCAAATATGTATGTGCCCCCCACAACAATGATTTACCATTAGCTAACATTAGCCAGCTTTAGCCACTGGTCATACCAGACAAAGTAAGGCTGTAGCAGCAAAAATCCTGAATGTACTGTACTGAGCCTACAACATCTATGTTTTTAACTTGATCCTTGATCTGTTAGATTTACAGACAGCTACAGATTGTGGTATCATTTGGAATCAGCCATGGTGAGATTTCTGTGCCAAAAACTACAATGCATAGAGTTCTGGTCAACGCTATTCTTCTCATGTGATTTATGATTCAGAATATTGCATTTCAATAGTAATCTTGGTCTCGAGTATTCCTTAGGACAACAATGAGGTGGTGAAAGGATAAAAATAGAGAGAAAGAAACACAATGAGACAAGGAAAGAAAAACAGAGAGGTTCATCAGGGTCTCATCACTCTCTACTTTAATGACTGACATGTGTGAGCTATTAGACTCTGGTTTCTTTGACAGGAAAAGTGTTGCTCAAGTGGCTGGGGGAAGATGGAATACAGGCAGCTTGAATACTCACCACCAACAGCACCACACCAACTGAAGCTTAGTGGGCCGCACACATCGGCCAGATATCCTCCATGACAGACTGGAGGAGGAAGTCAAGTCTCCCCCAAGAGCACGATCAATGCTTCAGCGTTAAAGATTCTGGAAAGTCCAATCAGCCACCAATGGAATGTTTCCTGACTGATAGCCTGAAGTAAACACATAGCCCCGCTCTGCAAATGAATATGTTGCAAATCATTCACAGATTATGATCCAGGCCTCTTGGGATAAAAGAGCCATCCTGAGGCATTTTTAAGTGGCACTTATTTTATGAGGGGATACAATTACAAGGTGGAAAACAGGGATGGGAGGAGTATCAACTGTTCTGTTTGAACTGTTGTCCACATAATGTGATGTTTAAGTCAGACTTAAAACAAAATAAATTTGTACCCATTAAGGATTTTCAGTTTCTAGACTGATTTGATTTTCAAGAGTGTTTTATTTATTACTATTAATGTAGTGAAACAGCTGGTAGCAGCCTCATAATCTGTCTGTTATAGCTTTTGCAGCCACATACAAACCTGGATTAGTACCAACTGATATGGATCCTGTGATTTTAGGGAGAGGTTTTTTATCTTCATCATGGTTTGCATTGTTTTAATTTCAATCAGACTACTCAACTCTTATGAGACACACATATAAGAAAACTTATAACAGCCTTCCATCACATACATACCTATATTAAAATTTTAAAAAGATAAGAAATTGCATAGTACAGATATAATGTATTCCAGTATATTTCTAATATGATAACAATCTTTTTAAATAGCATTATTTGACAAGTTTAAAAAGGTACTCAACAATATAGCATTGCACTTTAATTAAATTGGAAGACCCAAAAGAATTAGATTCATATCAAAGCAGAAGCAGAGTTATATTGACTTCTAATGTTGAATATACTCAAAATGTCAAAATCAATGAATCTTTTATCTCCCAAAATGCAACTCAGCAGCATCTTTTGTTTGACCCTCTACATCTGTGAATATTTTGAAGTACGAGACTTCGCCTGACCTCAACGAACCAGCAACATCACATTGTTTCATCCCGAGCTAAACAACGGATCAATCGGCAAACATTTCAGCCCAAACCACAACATAAGCGCCGTGCGAATGGTCCGAACACTTCAGCGACCGCGTCAATGATAACACTCGAGCGACATTCCGTCAAACGTCTCTCACTGCACTTTACATGGCAATCGTCGTTTCATTGTCAAGAAACGACAAACATCGTTCATTAAAAATCCTCGACATCCGAGGAAAGATCTCTCTGAAATATTCATCGTGACATCATGGTTCAGATCTGACAACTGGTGCGACACCACCAGTGCCAAAGAACAAAAGGAGAAAAGCCTGTTGACGGATTCCAACAACAAAAGATCAACATCAGCCGATAAGACTGTTTGCTTTGGCTGCTGAAAAACCGACTGGCTAAACTGCTCAGCACAGCCGCCCAGAGCGTAACCTTGCCGTCAACACCGCATCAAATCACAACAGACGCAAAGCCTCGTCAACACCTGCAGCCTGCGCGGTTCCGCCACGGGTCCCCGCGCGGGTGCCAGACCGACGGTCGGGCAGCGGCGGCGGTCGGCGCCGCTACCGACTCATGGTCGATGAACCGACCGGCTTTCATAGACAGCGGCCGGGCGGCCCACAGCGTGTGGCTCACCACCGTGCGGAGCGCGGCACTCATTCAGACGGAGCCGAAGAGAGACAAAGTGAGGAGAAAGATTGTTGCGAGATGGTGGCGACGGAAGGAAAGAAGCCGCTGACTCTGACCTCAGAACAACAAAGAAGAGAATGTTATCGTACGAGTATGCCTTTAGTTATCTCCTGAGATCTCCTCATCATTTGAAAGGTAAACATGAGCCATAAAGAGACCGATTGAGTTCATAAATGCGGATCGACAAATGACAGCTGCCAGACAAGCCCGGCCACTCATCACAGCCCTCAGGAGGCCTTGTTCCCGTCCCTGATCACCAGCTTCGTCCATGCAGCCATGTGCAGCACGCATTCACGTGCATGCGCACACCGCGCCGTCCGCATAAGCCCAAACACTCAGAGTGACTACACTCGAGAAAGGTTCGTTTGCAGCGATCCCGAGTGAGCAGCCTTTTCCCGTCATCATCAGCAACACCAGACGACAGAGCCCAGAGACTGCACAGCCAAACACAACACTGACACGAGTCTCCGAAACACAATCAGGAGTCTCACCAGCGCGAGAGACCAGAGTTGTCTGCAGCAGTGTCATCCAGGAAACATCAAAATCAACATATTCAGTCAGGTGCTGGAGGAACAAATGAGGCTCAGCGTGAAAGATCAACAGATTATAATCTCGTCTTGCTTTTGTGCCTGGTATCAGCCGATCAAAGTCAGATAACACGGTACCTCATCAGCAGCTTGCCGAGGTCCGTATTGCCGCGCGCCTGATGAGCCAAGAAGATGAGCAGCCAACGAGTCAACAGCGCATCCAGATTGCCCATGTTCATTTCGATACGAGCGCAGTGCACATAACCACAGCATCTCGCGCTCCTCAAGGCCCTGCACACGTCCTGCAGAGTGGGCCGCAAACTAGTGTTCACTGTTTAACTCCACCTCCTCCCTTATCTTCGCAACCGCAGTCATCAGACCCGACCATGCCGACTGCGACATCACTTGCCTGTTGCATACCAGCAGGTTCTCACACAGTTCCGACTGGAGAGTTATGAGCTGAAAACAGAGATGAGAAGAGAACTGCGCTTGCTACTCCAAAGATAAACAACCGGAGAAGAGTTAATCAGAATTGCCGGCGATTCTTTGTCGTCATTCATCAATCGTTTAGTCATTTGGCGATCTGTAATATCCCATTTGAAAGTTTGCATGGGGCTACTGGGTTTGTAACGAGAATTATCTTTGGTGGAATGGTGATGGTTACGAGCCCGCAACACCATTAACTCACATGACGAGCCTTGTGATGCCGAATCGATCATCGACGGCCCCGGTTCAGCCAGGTCATGCGAATTAGTTTGATCGCCCGTTGCGCAGGGTTTATCCCCTGAATTGCCCTCGACGCAGCGAGACCCGCCAGCGAACACCCGAACAGGCGTCGAGCGCCTTTATCCCGACAACGACAAAACATCACCGCAGCCCACCGTGCCGTCCACGTTCTCATCCTCTGCCAAGAACGCCCACCCCTTCGTGTCTCCCGGCCAGCCTCCACGAAGCCGCACAGTCAAACAGTCAAACATGTCGATAGTGCCGCGTCACGGCACGAACATACAGCGTTGAAGGCCGTCCTGTTATGTGGCACACAACGACAAAAACGTTAGGACTTGGGAGTTGATCATGCTCCAGAAAGCCTCTGATAGTGGCTGCCTATCAAAGCCTCAGTCTCAGTCTATTGTCCTTCTCAGTCAGGAGTGCAACTGGAACAAGTGTCTTTATAGCCTGTGGCTCATATGACATGACAAAATACACACCAGCCGCCACACAGCCAGTTGGTTAAAATGGCGTAAGCCTGTCTTTATTCAGAGTGAGCAACGGCTGCCCATTGCCTCCAGTGCCATCCCAGCCAGAGTCAAGCCTGTTAGGAATATTAGCTGAATTTCAGTGGCCCATACGTTGATACTGGCACACCTCGGCACTCTGAAGAGTACAGGCGACAATATAGATTTGAATGGTTCATGTTCCACCTGCTCCATGCCTATGCCCGTGCGGAGCCCTACCCTGGAGTAATAGCAACCAGAATGAATGCCAAAACCCTCATGCTTGATCCTCAAATTTCAGTTTCTGATAATCAAAGCGTTGGCTTCATTCACTGTATTACTCAAATTAAAGGGCCTTTGAAATATAGGCACTTAGATTTAAAATGAACACTTGAACCATTCAAACTTGCATTCTGCCGTCTATATTTGTCACTTGTACTCTTCAGAGTGCCAAGGAATGTGCCAGTATCAACATGCTTAAATTCCACTAAAAATTCCAGCTAAATGGCCCATTCACAAACAAACCCAGCCTGTCCTGGCCTGAGGGGAGCCTTTTGGAGATTGAGCCAATGGCAAAAGGTCATTTACCATTACTCGTAATTTGGACTCAGGTGGACTTACACCTTGTTTTGTAACTGCATCTATTTGGCTGCTAGTATTGTGTTTGTCGTGTCATATGAGCCACGGTGCCATAAAGGACCTTGTTTCCCGGTTGCACTCTGACTGAGAAGGACAATGGAGAAGCCTGGGAACTGAAACACAGTAGGCAGCCACTAGTGGAAACTCTAGAGCTGTGATCTGCTCCCAAGTCCCTGCCTTGTTTTTGTCATTATAGTACCCTATAATGTAGACGAGCCTTCCCACTAAGAGCACTGTATGATCTAGCTGTGCCTGTGGAGGGTAAAAACAGGACACAGCTTTTTCTCAGCGGTTTGCCTGAACATGACTGACTGACTGACTGACAATATGCAGCTTCATGGAGGAGCTGGCCAGAGTTTTGATATGAAAAAGTGTTTATTCTTGTGCCAAAAGAGAATGAAACATGGTTTTATTTTAGTGGAGCTTACAGACAGTATTTTGTCAGTTGTCAGTTCAAAGGCACTTCAAATCGAGCTTGCCTGTTTCCAGGTGTGTTCACTTATACAGGTCTCACTTCATCGAGAACAATTCAAGGGAATAAGCCCTACACAACAGGCAGTCAAAATAAATTCACATAACCTATAGCTGAACCAAGGCCCGTCAGTGAGTGATTCAGCATCTGAGCTCATCATGTAGAGTTAATGGTGTTACAGACCATTAACCCTTCACCATTTTTAAAAGATAATTCTCATTTGTTACAATTTTAAACCCAGTAACACACATGCAAACTCAAATGGGATGTACAAGGTCACCGTGTTTAAACAATTATTAGATTAACTGACAAAAAAAAGAATCACCAGCCATTCTGGTAATTAATACTTCTCAGTTGTTTATGCTAAAATGCCATGCTGATTCCTTCTTCTCATCTCTGTTTTCAAACTCCACCAACTCTCCAGATGGAACTGTGCCAATTCTGCTAAAGTACCTTAATAAGTGATGTCACTTGAGTCAGCACTGGTCAGGTCTGATGACTGCAGTTTTGAAAAATAAAGAGGAGAGTGGAGTTAAACAGAAGTGAGCTTACTAGACCTCTGCGGCCCACTCTGCAAGGACATTAGCCACAGAGCCTTGAGAAGTGCCTTAGTTGCTGTAGTTGTATGCACTCACTTTCAGTTTGTATCAAAGAAATGGTATAGGTAATCTGGATACACTGTTGGCTCGTTAACTGCTCATCTTTCTTGCTCCATCAAACATTCTTATGGCTGTGCTCCCAGACCTCAACAAGTACTTTGGTGAGTACAGTGTTATCTGACCTGACTGAAGCAATGCAAAACTGCAAAAATAAGACCCAAGTTGTTATAAATCACAATTGATCTTCACACTGAGCCTCATTTATTCCCCTCCAACTTTGCAAACCAGCACTGAGCTGAATTAATATGGCCCAGATTTTTGATATTTCCCTGGATGACATGGCCTGCCTGGTGCTCTGGTCCTCATCACCCAGCTGCTGAGCTGAGAGGAATCCCTGGTATGACACAGAAGGGCTCATGTGTTAACTTGTGTTTGGCTGTACAGTTCTCTAACCCTCCAAGCTCTCTGTCATCTGTGATATTGCTGATATTGGCTTGGGAAAAAACACTCACTCAGAGTGCTGCAAAACAGACCTTCCTCAAGTGTAAATCACTCTAAGTGTTTGACTTGTCTGAAGATAACAGGCATGCACACATGCACATGTAGATGTGCACATGCACACACATGAAAAACACATAGACAAGCTGGGTGATTAAGGATCTGGGACCGGGACCGGGGTATTTCCTGAGGCTGTGATGGAGGAGTGGCCAGGCTTGTCACTGCTTGGCAGCTCTCTGTCCATTTGTGTCAGTCCATTTGCTGAACTTCAATCAGTGCTTCTCTTTTTTATGGCTCATGACACCTTTCCAAAATGACAGAGAGGAGATCTCTGGGGAGATGAAGCTAAAACGCCTCATGCATTAGCATTTCTCTTCTTTGTTGATTTTCTAAGTCTCAGTCTTGGCTTTCTTTCCTTCCCATCACCACCATCTCTGTGTCTCTTTTTCTCTCTCACTGTCTCTCTTTCGGCTCCATCTGAATGAGTGCCACACTCCCACACAGTGAATGCTCTGAGCCACACATACCCTGTGACCCCGCCCGGCCACTGTGCTATAAAAAGCCAGTCAGTTTTCATCCAAACCCATGGAAATCAGTAGCAGCGCCAGCCGCCACCCTTACTTAACCCTCCAGTCTACTTCCTGCCAAGGACCTGCCATTTGTGCCACTGTGTGAGCTCTACAGAGTACAGAGTGTTGTGAAACTTTGCATCTATTATGATTTTAATGCAGTGTTGTTTTTAGCCAAGGTTGCACTCTAGATAGCTGTGCAAACAGTTTATGTAGTCAATTTTTTTCTTGTAAAGTAAACAGTCTTGCTCAAGCAATGGTAATCTTTTGTTGTTTAAAGGAATCCATCTTAATAAACTTTTCTCCTTTTGTTCTTTGGCATACAGGTACTTTCCAAATTAATGCTGGTAATTTGTCAGATCTAGATGCCTTGATGTCACATTGAATATTTCCAGAAAGGTCTCTTTCCTTCAGATATAAAGGATTTTTTGTGGTGAACAATGTGCTCGTATCTGTTTTCTGTGTAAAAGCAGCAATACCACTCTATAAAAATACTAGTAAAAGTACTTGTTTGGCAGAATGGCTCCTTTCAGAGTGTTATATTGTGACATACAGTCACTTCAGAAAGTATTCAGACCCCATTCACTTTTTAACACTTACTATATTGTAGATTTTGACTGTAAAAAATGTTATTTACCCATTAATCTACATTATTTAACTCAGGATGACAAAATGTGAAAGTATTTTGCAGATTCATTGAAAATCAAAAACAGAAATCTCTCATATTCACAAGTAATCAGACCCTTTGGAAACAGGTGTTTCCTGTTTGCTTTCATTTTCCTTGAGATGTGTCTGGAATTTGATTGGAGTCCACCTGTAGCAAACCGAATAGATTGGACATGGTTCAGAAAGGCACACACCTGTGAATACATGGTCCCACAAAACACACTGCATGTCAGTACAAAAATTAAGCCATGAAATCCAAGGAACTTTCCTTAGACCTCCACAGTAAAATGTTGCAGCAAGGCAGAGATAACTATAAGACCATTATAAAACCAGTATAAACCATTTCTAAAGCTTAGAGTGTTCCCAGGAGCACACTGGACTCAATAATTGTGAAAAGGAAGAAGTTTGAACCACCATGATTCTAGAGTTGGCCGTCTGGCCAAACCGAGTAACTGGGCAAGAAGGGCCTTGGTCAGGGAGGTGACCAAGAACCCAACGGTGACTCTAACAGAACTTCGGGCGTCCTCTGCAGAGATGGTGGAACTTGCCAGAAAGACCATCTCCTTCTTCTCATCTATATCTTGGCAAGTGCTGCTAATTTTGAATTATTTTATATACTGCTGAGTGCTTAAATATGTAACAATGCATAATATTTTAGTTGCTAATACTATTAATAATAATTATAATAATAATTAATAAATAATATTAAGTTGATGGTAAAGTAGCATAAATGGAAATGTGGCTCAATGTTCAAATAAAAAAATACTTCAAAATTACTTACAAAATTACTTACTTACTTACAATTTTCCTCAAAAACTGTTCTTTTCTCAACTTTTTCATCAAGGGGAGATGCATTTCACCTGCTTTATTTTTAATCAATCAGCCACAAGATACTGCAGCCATAACACAGTAAGTGGTGAGACTCAGAGAGAGGTAATTTGAAGAGAAATGTAGAAAAATCACATACTGAGGCAGAAGCAGGTGAGACATGGTGAGACATACTGAGGCAAAGCAGGGTAACCAGAAAGGTAAAATAGACATCATCACAAAATAATGCCTGGAATTCAGTGATGATATATAAAACAGTGTAAGAGTTGGCGCTTTCTTTAATATGCACAACTGCAGGAGGACAGTTTTTGTTAGCCAGCTTTCCTGAGAGAGAAAACCCAAGAGCCCTGGATGTTTCTGCACTGCAGCGGCCCGACTTGCCCTGTAGGTGGGACGTGCTTGAGGTTAAAAGACAGCAACTAATTAAAGTTTGCTAAGAGAAAATGAATGTTGCTCACATGTCCACATGGGGGAGAGGATTTGGGCTGTGATGTGGGCAGACTGCGAGAAGGTCAAGCTTTGAACCGGAGGGAAGATGGATGGAGCAGTGGTGGCGGGAGGGCGTGGAGGTCGTGAAATGGAGTGGTGAACCAAAGGCCTGAGTCAAGAGTGTTTATCCTCCCTTTCCTTTCATTTGGGGCATTGGTTGGCCATAACTAAAACATAGGTATACACTAATTCACATAGAATAATACACAGTTGGCCAAAATTATACTAATCCTAAAATATTTTCTGGCTGTCAAGAAGTGAGGTTTTACACTTCCCCCTGAAAGACAGAACATACTCTTTATGTATAACTTATATATATATATGTATAACTGTGTTATATTATTAAAACACTATCTGCAGATAGTTAGAAGTGGATCTTCATTCAGCTGAGGAGACAATCTATTCTTTCTTAAAGCCAAGCACATGGAAGAATGTTCTCCTTTTTCCCTCTGCTGGCACGTGAACATCTCATCCAGCTTTGCTAAGTATCACTTTTGAGTATAATGACAGCGTTTCTGTGCAAACTGTGTGCATTTTATATCGCAGCAGAGAGACTCCATACTGTGAAATTTTGTGTTTAGAGTTAGAACACAAGATCTAGCCTTTCCTCTGTGGCCATACACAGTCAGAGCAGGGTCACGCTGCCTGCATTTAGTTACTTTCTCGGTTAGTGTGTGGACAGGTTTATTCAGAAAGAAGAACGTTTATAGGGAGTTTTGTGCAAGAGATTTCAGTTAACTGTCAAACAGATTTTATTTGACATATGAGGTGATATGTCAAGAATTTAAAGGAGAATTCAGGTGGGTTTTGTTGCAGTGTGGGTCTTGCTTTCATGGTTCTTACATATATAACTAGGTTAGCAAAGCAAATTGTGATGGTTTCACATAAATATACAGGCTTCAGACAATAGCTTAAGATACTGGGAATGTTTTTGGGTTTGAGATGAGAATATCTATTGATATCAGTCTCATTAAAGGGGAAATCCACAGATTGTACACATCAAAATACATTTACAGGTGGTTGGGAGTTCTACTGCATATGTGACAAGTTGTATAAAGGCTTATTGTGACACCCGCAGGAACTGCACAAAAGCTGATAAACTGCTTCAGGTGATGTCACCGATGTCATCCTTCTCGTGCCGCCAAAGCAGCTCTGAACCATCAGGGCATGAACACAGGACCTCTGGGAGTGCTCTGCGGTGTCTGGCATCAGGACATTAGTAGTGGATCCTTTGGGTCCTGTGGGTTGCGGGATGAAGCCTCCATGGATCTGGCTTGTTCTGGCGCATCCCACAGATGGTTGATCAGATTGGGAGGCTGAGTCAACACCTCAGGCTCTTTGTCATGTTCCTCAAGACATTTCTCCCAAGCTGCTGCAGCCGGACAGTGCCGTCTCCATGGGTGGGTGTGCTTGGTCTGCAACAATGTTTAGGTGGGTGGCACATGTCAGAGTAACATCCAGATGAATACCAGAACCCAAGGTTTTCCAGCAGACGATTGTTTTGTAATGAGATGATCAATGTAATTCACTTCACCTGTCAGTGGTTTTAATGTTGTGGATGATTGGTATGTGTAGGTATGTATACTAACTGTATGTATGTAACTGTTTGGAATGTTAGCTATGATAGCGGCATGGTTCTAAGAATAACAGTGATAGTTTGTCAGTCAGTCCATTAATTTGACCCAGACTGAAATATCACACAACTATTAGATAGATTGCCATGAAACTTTGTACAGACCATCCTGATCCACCGAGAATGAATCCTAATAATGTTGACAATCCCCAGACTTTTCCTCTTGTACCACCATGAGGTTCACATTTGCACTGGGCCCCTCTGCTCGAGAGTTTCAGGGAAATGAGGACATTGCACACAGCAACATATTTCTGGCAAGCTGCGCAACCTTCTTACAGATTTCCAAATACACAGAATTTTTACATGGAACACTTGTTTCAGAGTCTGACTGAAAGTAAACATGGAAAGAGGCCCCCCATCTGACTGAACAGCGGCTTGTTAACACATCCGGCACGTGTTAGCATTCATGTCATTGGCCATATTTAAGTCCAATAATCACTCTCCTTTTACCTCTGTTTTGGTCTTCACCAACTGCGCTTTCTAGGCACTCTGTCTGCTGTTTGTGGAACAATAGGATAATCTGATCTTTTTTGCCAAAAACAGCTGAATCCTATGGCTAGCAACAAGGTTGATGACAGAAACTGAATTGAAACAGTGAGCTCAAAGTATAAATATCGATACTTATCATATTCCCTGTAGAATATGATCAAGTGGTAGAGAAAAACGTTGCTTCTCGTCTGACCTCTCTGACCTCCCAACATCATATCATTTTTGTTTCATTCATCGTTTGTGTGATGCCATGCCAAGACAAAAACTAGACTGACCTGTAAAAAACAAGCCCATAGATTGTCTGTGCAAGAAGCTTATCAGGATGTTTTCTGGTAAGGTGACTTCTAGTGGGTTTAGTGATTATGACAAATGAAGAAGTTGTGTATGGTTAGTATATAGCGCAATAAAGTCTGAGTTAGGAGGTGGGATGGGTCCAAAAAACTAAGGACCTTCATAGGAGACAACAGTTTGTTTACCATGTGAAAACAAGTCAGCATTTTCTTTTATCCACAACTGTTCCACAACCTTAATCTCGTGTTTATAATGGTGACAAAGCCATGACTATTTCACTGGTACTCCTGCTGCTGGTACGCTCCTATGGGTCACATCCAAGGGTAGGGACGGGTGACCCATATGGTCATTTAGCTTGGAGGAATTGCTGGAAAAATCGGCCTATTTTTCCCCACCCGCTGAGGTCTGAATTAACCAATTATAACTAATTAGCAATTACTTCCTGAAAAGGTTTGGGTTTTTTTATCCGACAAATGATTCAACAGGTTAAATTTTTTGTAGGAAATAACACTTCACCATAGAAAAATACAGTGTGAGTGGAATCTGTTCCCTCTCTGGCTCTACTTGAAAGATTTAAAGTCTGAAGATGAGACTAAATAGCAACCTTTTTGTTGTGACTGTTTCTCTGAAATACCCGTGACAGCCTGTGGTGAGAACACAGATACATAGGAGTTGTCCGCTCATTATGTATTGCTGAGAGTGTTCTCACAAGACAGCAAAGGATCTCAGCAAGGAGGAAGGGATGGGATTTCACCCTGGGGATCTCCTCTGGCATGTGTAGACACACAGAAAGCAGAATTTCACACAAGGTCGACAACAGCCCAGGAGGACTTGGAGAAGTGTTCGACTGTTAAATACTTGTTTCCTTGAGAATTTTTACAAAGTTGTCCGGGACATTATCACCTTTCCTCGAGCCTAAAATGAATCCGATAGACCAAATGGGTTTTGGATACTGCAGCACTTTTCCCACTGACTTCTCCACTTGGCCCCTTGATGCCTGCATTTATTAAAGTTTGAGGAAAAGCTCTGTTAATCCTGTACCTCTCTAACTTGCTAAAACTTGACTCTGTTTTGTTGTTCACTAAACTAGGAATGATATTAATATGCAGTCTCCTGAAGGGAAATCCCTTTCCCACCTGATATCAGTTGTACCCAACCACTATCTCCACAGTGTTTAATAAATAAGTACTCACCTATGTCTGCTTTTCAACATCTCCAGATTTACAGTCCCTCCTCTGATGACTTTTGGAGTGCGTTTCATATCCTTTCTGTCCCCTCTGCTCTTATTACATTCACAGTGCGCGGTAGCTTGAGTTGTTAAGTGGACGCACAGTCACGCACAGCTCCGGCCGAGATAGGATGAATTAGATCTGCAGGGATGGCGGGGGGCCACGATGATCATGGTTTCGCATATGGCAAAACTGTTTAAGCCGTAAAAGATCATCCCCATCCTGTGTTCGCTGAACCAAATGAAAATGGTAATACGCGCTGATGAAGGATCATCACAGACCTGATTAGGAGCAAAAACTTAACAGCCAATAAGCAGCTGGTTATGTCACTGTATTTCTCTAATATAAAATGGTACATACAAAAGTAGATTTTAAATATTATTCAAAATAGAAATTATGGAAATTAGCCTCTATCAGCACATGGGCTTGATTTTAAACTCTAAATGGATGTTTATTACCAATGCAGGGTTAAAGATGGATGTTTATGTGTGCATCCCTATATAGCTTTCTGTTTTTCTTCGCTATAACTGTGAATGAGCCACTGGGGATGTGGGACTGGGTCAGGAAATACCGATGTGGAGGGCAGTGGCTCTCCTTAGGATTCCTCTGGCTGGGAGGCCCTCTCTGACTGGCCAGGCTGGAATCTGCAGGAAAGAGGAAACAGGTCAGCTAATGCACCTAGTGATCCCTCTCATCAGACTGCTGCAACCTTTCAAAGGCAGGGAGAGAGTGAGAGAGAGAGAGAACCAAATACCATTTTTTCCCAGAGAGGAACTAGGGCTCAGCATTCCTGGCATTGCCACTGGCCTCCAAACAATCCATACTCTATCCTGTGTGCGCTGGGGAGAGTGAATGGCCGCAGTGTGTGAGGCTCACAGGCCCAAGTTTGCCCAGCGAAGGGAGAGCAGCCAACGTTGCCGGCACACTCAGCACCCCGGACCCCGGCCCAGCCTCCGTCCCCCAGCCATTAAGCCAAATACTGAGACGTCTGAGACGGCACTGTTGAGCCACCACACAGGCCAGACCACTGCTGAAAACACACTCTAGAAAATAAACAGGCCAGGGCCCAGGAAGAGCAAATATTTGATCAATCTGAGAAAAAGAGGATGAATGTGCAGGGATGGAGGAGGGGGGAGAGTGGAGGAGGGATGCAGGGGTGGCTGGAGATGAAAGAAGCCGCCATTGTATAAATCATTCTTTGGGTCATTAATAGACAAAATGTATATGAATCATAGAAAATAGATTGAATAAAGACAGAAATGAAACATAATACAGTTGATAATATAGCCAGCAGAGACCTGATTATATGGTGTCTGATGTTTTTGACCATGAAGAAAGTGTCATGTGCAGTTGTGAAAAATAATGTGACATGACTGAAGAGAGACTTACAGTAATGAACACAAATCCAGTTTTGGTAAATAGAACATGAAAATTTATTCAGATCTCAGACATAGTAAAAAAAAAAATCAGATTTTCCTTCTCCTTCTGCTTTCATCAGCAAAAAGTAGTTTGCTCAGTTGTCAAAGTGACGGCTCGGCTGACGGCAGTGTTGTCATAATACCTGATGAAGACCATGAGCTCTGGTTGAAAACAGTAGCAAAAGCTAGTAGGTGGACCTTTAGTTATGATTATGTTTTTTATTAGAGTGAGTTTGCACACACATCTGATGAAGGACATGAGATGTGGTTGAAAGGTATTTAGAAAAAGCTTGAATGTTTTGTATGTTTGTTTTTCATTGTTTTGTTGGTTTGTCTTGTTTTTGTCAAACTGTCTTTGTGTTCCTAACTTCTAAAGAGATATAATATTGATATTATGTCAGAATCACGATGGAGGTCACTGTCATATTCTCATCAGTGTTTGAAACCCACCTCAATCTGCCGCAGCACAGACTGGGTTTAGAGACACTTCTGACGTCAAATTATGCTCCAACTAGATCCAGTTTAAATCCTTGAGCGTAACAGGCACAACATATGCAGGGATGATAGAGATGATTTGCATGTGTTTGTCCAGCTGTAAATAGGTCAATCATGTGGGACAGAAAGCAGCGATTATGACTCAGCTAATCTGAGTGAGTCACTGCGTGGGAGCTGATGCAGAGGGATATATGTTACACCTCCTCATATTCTCAACCTGCTTCCTCTGTTTAGAATTGCATTGTAGTTCCTGGCTGAGGAAATTTATCTCTATGGATTTCAGTGTTTGTTCAGTAAGATTTAAATTATTATTTATTTTAGAAAATTCATTACTCTTCCTTACTTTCATGTCTGTGGATTAAGTATGGAGCTGAACCCAGATTAGTTTATCGAAGACAGGAAACAGGAGAAAACAGTGAGCCTAGCTCTGCCACAAGTTTAAAAACATACCTACCAGCACCTCTAAAAAAAATCAGTCACTATAAATTAAAATAAATTTTGTTTGTTTAATAATTACCCAAAAATGTATGTAAAAACAATTTGTAGTGTTAGATGAAGTTGAATATGTCTTGCCTGCACAGTTTATCCACACAGTTTGAAAAATGCATTTATTTTCTCCATTTACATATTTCCCAAAATGTCAAGCCACTCCTTTAATCAGATTTTTTAGACTCTTTGACCAATGTCTCTTTACATTTTTCACATTTTTGATCAGGGTTTTTATGCAGGAGAAAGTCACCGTCATTATGATGATTTTTCTGATTATGAACACTGTGAGGCTGTTTTCCATAGACCTTTACTCAGTACAGTCATCTGTTCCGAAATGGCAGCCTCATGCTCACGTATAGAAGAGGACATGGGAAAGTTCTCAAGAACTTGTCTGTATTCATTTGGTCTTGTCGTATTTCAGCTGGCCCTAGAGAGCAGCCAAACAGGTTTATTACTACATTGTGTTTCTGGGAGCACAATTGATTACATAACTGGCTGTTTACCTTATTATGAACACAAACTGGAGTTTATACAGTGGTTTCCTCTTTCAATTTGAAGACTTTTGGCTATGATTCTACAGTGATAGCATCAGTGAGTAGTGTGTTATTGATAAAGTAATTAGCCTTCCCGTCATGACACTCATGAAGCTGATCATCTTGTGTTCAGCTACAACTACAAAGAGGTGAATCTGGGGATTATATGACATGTGAACAGAAGGGTCAGCGTGGGATATACCTTTTCCCCCTGGCATATTCCGAAACCCGCAGAGGTTTTGATGGAAACAGGAGCCAGGCCTGTCTTCCCCCACCTGGGCAGATCAGATGTCATTCCCCTTTGCTTACAGCGAGTGGAACTGAGGCCCCTGCCTTGTGGCTCATCCATCAACCTTCTCTGCCTCCTTCTCAGCATGGATCCCTGATGCCATTTCCTGCCGAGCTGTATTTCATAAGGAAACATCAACACTGCCACTGAAATGTTGCTTCTCTTTGCCAGTCTTGATGTACAGTGTGTAACTCTGGGAAATCCAATTGAGAGGAAAATGAGCCCCAGTGCTAACAGGCAGGAGGTATATGCAGTATGCTTAAAATAATACACTTTTAGACTTGATGTTTTATGAGAGTCGACTAACACATCTTATACCTTCCAACTTCCACCAGGCTTCCTGTGAAATGCTATACATACATACTTACCTGGATGATTTCTTTTAGAGTTTCACAGAGAGCATATTTCACACAAAGCTGTTAAAGGTTGGGAAATTCTTTGGAATCCAAATCATTCCAAATCAAGCAAACATCCCTAGTAAGTTTTCCCAATTTTTATCTCCAGTTCGCAGACTCATGGTTGTCTTGGACCAAAACAAAGCTCCTTTTTTGCCCATCCTGGCAGCTGTCTGCATATCATTTGGCTCTGATTGAAATCAGCAGACAACCAGATGTGCTGAGGCTTTTTTGAGGATGGAGGGGGTTTGTGAGTAACATTGAGTGGACCACATGGAGAGTCATGGTATACCTACTCTGTGTGGCTCATATTATTATGTAACACTGTTATATAAGCTGTCTGAGGCCAACTGATAAACAAGGTCCACTATACACTATTAGCCCAGCTGGGTGTATTGAAGATTTGGAATGCCTACAGGGTAATCAATCATTTGAGTTTACAGCCGTTGGTTATTCAAGTGGAGAGCTGATGTGGTCGGCACTGAAACTGTCTAGCTGATTTCACTTTTGAAGCCAGAAGTGAGCACCAGGCAATCAAAGCCGTGAGGGATCAGAATCAGAGCTCCATTCACTCTGGGCTAAGAAGACCCATATGCCAGAGGCAGGGGCCAGACTTTTCCAGTTTGGCCTCTCCATTTTCCCATGTCCCTGCAGTGGAGGAGCCTCTCGCAGCGTTAAAAGGAACAAGCCACTCTCCCATCCTCCACACCCCTTGTTAACAGTCAGTGGCCCCATTTGGTACAGTGACCATTAATATTTATGAGAGGAGAGCTCCTCACAGGGGCCCAAGGGTGACAAACAGTATGACCCTTCAGACAGCGTGTGTTTACTGTGGCTGTCAGGAAGCCCGTCGGATAAGGGAAGAGAGAACCCCCCCGCCCATCTTCCTCTAAACCAAATGAAAGCAGGCTGGTGTTTGGTCTGAGCAGATGTTGGTATGATACTGTTAGTTTAAGATGAAGCTCTGACACCGGCTGCAGCAGCTGTGCGAAAGCCTGTGAGCGGATATATCCGCGTCATATAAAAAAAAAAAAACAAACCCAGTGCCATTTCAAGACGTGACATTTCCATTCAGCAAATCTTTCCCAAAATTGAGTTGCACGCTCACACGGTGTCTCTTTTTGTTTATAGTCTACACCCTCAGTGGTCTGGGACTCTCTCTTAAAAATACAGTTCATTATTTTCAGTCTGGGAATGACTCAACAGAAGCCCGTCTGTGCTCCAACCTTTATTTGTCATGAAAACACAGACCTAGGTTTCTTTTCACTGCCTGTGATGTTGTCTGTAAATTGCAGGTTAGTCACTAATTTGTTCAAATAAAGTGGTGAGAGCACTGGATGCATCTAAGAACAGTCTTGTTCTGCTTGTTTTGGAAAAATAAATTCAGCTACTGAAGGAATTATACAGTATGTGTCAGTCTAGGAAAATTATGACTTGCTTGACTCTGCCGATTGATTCTTCTCTGAGTTGGTCTTTGGTTCTTATTTTTGTCCAATTTACCTCAAATTTCAAATTAGAGAAGAAAAAAGGGGTTCACTTTAGTTTTATAGTTTTAGAGGAGTGACATTTATTTCTCTTTGAAACTACAGGGATTGGAGTCAAATTTCTTGTGGCACAGATATTTCACATAAACCTCTAGTACTATCAGGAAGAAATGTTAAAGTGATTCTTAGTATGCATCAAAGGGATATTTGTCAAGGTTGACACTTTGTTCTTGACTTTGGAAACAGCAGTGGAGAAAATAGTCTCACCACAAGGTCCATTCAGTAGCTGATTCCAGATGTTCACATATTTTCTGAGCAGTTATAAATCATCATCCACAAGATTTGCATCATCCATCCATTTGCCACACTGCTCATCCTTGAGGCTGGGGGCTGGAGTCAATCGCAGCTGACAATGGGCAAAAGGTGGGCTCTGGGCAGGTCATCAGTCTATCACAGGGATGACATTTAGAGACAAACAACCATTCATCCTCACATTCACACCTGCTGGCTATTTAGAGTTGCCATTAACCTAACCTGCATATCTTTGGACTGTAGAAAGAAGAAATGTAGGCAAGGCTCGTATATATAGCCATTAAATGTGTTGACACTCATTAGTTATCTCTCTGTATAGAAGTTTGCATTGTCAGTGGTGGAGTCTGCCATCTCAACGCCGAATTCAAATGGCATTCACAAGCATAAGTGATTCATAGGAGATTTTGTAAGCACTTACTACTAAAAATTTGACAAGAGAAATTGCTGATGCGTACACATAGTGCAGGGAATTTGTGTGTGTGCATATATGACGTATAATGATATAATCTGAAGGAGCATTTTGAAGAGGAAACACATTTGCATTGTATAGCTACTGAGAAAACATATTTTCATTGTCCTGTCTGTTTCTTGACATGAGTTTCTCTTCTTCATTAGTTTTTTGTTTTCTGCTTCCAGTGACTGATAAACATGTCATTTAGGACAGACCACTAGGACTTTCTAGCGGTAGAACTTAAGACATTCTCAGTATTAACACCAGTAACCACATGTGTTGCCAAATCAACCAGAACCACAATGTTAAGGATGACAGCGTATGTCTTGAACATGGCACATTGCTTAAACATCACACAGAGGTTGGTGAGTTGGACCACCTTAGGACTTCAGGGGTATTAGATGTATAAACCTGAAGAATGCATACTGTGTACATTTGAATAACAGCTAAAAAGGCCAGTAGATGATGGTAGCACCCTATTTCAGTGTCACTGATTTCAGACAATAGCCATGATGTCTAAATTATTATTACAGGCAGATTATTATCTCAGCTGCTGGTGTTTCCAAGGTCAAGAATTAATTGTTAACCTCCGATTCTGATAACTGATAATCTTCCCATGAATGAATCATACATATTATACCTATATCAGCTCGAGTGAGTAAAAAGTTAGTGAATACATTTGCTAAATAGATTTTTGTAGTTACTAGATTTTTATACCTTCACATAAATGTCATGCATTTTCACTCTTTTCGATAGAAATTCCCCAATAAACATGTTTTTAACTCATTTTGTGGCACAGAAAAATGCAACCAAAGCCAAGGTGGATACATAGTTTTTATTGCCCACTGTATGGCACAGGCAGCCCCTTTGCATTTCAGGACAACAAATAAACATCACCATGGTGAAGCCGCTCTGAATATCCACAGATCCTACAAATAGAAGTATTGTGAGTTCCTGGGACTCGCTTGCTAACGACATGATGATGGATGGAGCAATGCCACCCAGTCCAGTAAAACAGCTTTATGAGAAAAACTTCAGCACCACTTCCTTCATTCTTCAGCTGTAAAGACTGAAATTAGTATCAATCTGATTCAATCATTCTTGAATAAAAAGAATTTTATTTGTTTTTATTATATCTCAGTGTTGGATTTTTGCACATATGGTACTTTTATGGAACTTCATGTGGATGGCGGCAACAAAACTGGGAAAGCTTAGTTACTTTCTCTGATATAAAATATGTCTTTTCAATTGTTGACTTCCTCTCTAATTTTCCCCAAACCCCATCTCCCATGATAAATCTTCCTTTAACTTCCTCCTTCAGGCATGCTCTTTAAAGTTCACTGCGTTCATTTTTGTTTGAGAAGACTCAGCCACCCATGTAGCATCTCATCTGAGAACAAATTTCTTTTTCTGTTACAATCTCCCCAGGCACACAATATACCCAGATAGGGAGCTGAGAGTTGACAATGGTGAACAGTTTGTTACACTGGAGACCACTCTTGGCTCCACGCTCATCCTGACCCTTCCCATCATCCCCCAGGTGGTATCTGTCACCACTAAAGATGATATTCCCACAGTCTAATCAGCTGACATGCAAACCTACCGCATCCCTGAGCAACATGCACACTGCAGTCATCTGACAGATTACTCTTCACAGCAGAGTGACACAGAAAAGAGGGATAAAATGATAACAGGACCTTTTGAGCTCCAATGTCTGTGGTGGGAGTTGAACCCTACTAGGGCCCACCCAAGTAGACTGGAGAAGTGGGGAGGGGGGTGAAAAGGCCAAGCTGTTGAGAGCTGGTGTGTGCTGTGGAACAGTATCAACCACAGTACTTACCAAAGTGTCAGATTTATCTGTGGTATTTCTCCAGTAAAAACACAAGTGTGGCTACCTTTCCGAAAATTTAAGATGCATGATGTAGAAAACCCATCAGCTGCTCTTGGCGAAAGTGTGTTGGTGCAGGAAAAAAAAAAAAGAAAAAATTTTGTTGGCATAAAGCCTTCATCAAGGTTTGAGATTTTCATTGTACCACAACCACAAGCTTCCAAAGCATCTGAATTTGTTCATGATAAATGGACTCCTTGTAATATTGTATGAAAAACAAAACCAAGAGTCTACAACCATGCCAGCACTTTTTGAGGCTGTACAGCACAGAAGCAATAGAGCTGAACGCTAATGTTTGCATTCTAGTATACTCACACAATGACAGTGTTATGTTGTGATTTGATGTTAATGTCAACCATTTTCACAATCTTAATTTAGCATTGCAATTGCAATTAGGATTAAACACAAGCACAGCTGAGGCTGATATAAAGTCATTAGTTCTGCAGGTAGTTGCTCATAAACCAAAGCACTGGATAAACTGAAACTTTGACTTTGTTTGACTTAATCATTCTTAGGGGAACATGACTGTCTGTACTAAATTTAATAGCAATCCAGCCATCAGCCAAATCTAAACCAAATCCAACCTACTTGTGGCTCCAGAGGAAAAAACGGCCACATTTTCAGTCTGGACCTAAGTTGTGGATTTACAAATCATCTTTGGAAAGTGCAGTGCAGAATCACCATAGCAATGATCTCTTCTACTGTAATAACCATAATATCTTTTGGCAGTCAAAGATGAAGGATACACTCTAATCTTAAGTGACTTTATCCATCACTGATACAAAATATTATATAACTTAACAAATGTTGAAATGTACAGTATGAGCTGTGAATATGAACTCTGTGGAGATTATGTCCTTCAGCCCAGGACTGTAGTTACCACTAGGAACACCATGGTAATATCCTCAGTAGTGTTTGCTTGTGATGCCAGATGAAAAGAAAGGAGATCACCAAGGTCATTAGGATTCACTTAACACCAAAAATGTCAACCTCACCATGGCCCTAGAGGAAAAGTCAGAGGATCCCCAAAATCAGCAGGATTGTGAAAGGCAATCCATAGTAGTTGTTGAGATATGTCAGTCTGCACCAAAGTTGTGATGCAACAGTGCAACAGATCAACACAGTCATCCACAGAGCCGTGCCACTAGGGTGGCTAAAAATATAAAGGAAGGTTGCACTGAGATTACATTTGAGCAAATTAACCTCAAAGCATTTACAACTTGCAGTAGTTTGTTGATTAATATTACACATTTCCAGAGACGCCCTCTGGTTGACTCTTGAGGTCTGGTCACCAGGCGCAGAAATCACTGGTTTGTTAAAGATAAAACAAGCTCTGTCTCAGTTGCAACTCTAATACGTGTTTATTCCAGTGGAACTCTCCAGGGGTGTCCTATGTTTCCTTAAGTGTTTCTGTAGCAGTTTGGAGACATGTCTGACAGCTAACCCAGGGAGGGAAATTTCCCATGTCGCATTTATATCTCGCCCCCTTAATCACTCTGACAGATGCTTTCCTTGCAAATTAACTTTTATAAAGAAATCAGTGAGTTCTTCACTCCAGTGTTCCAGCACTTGTTTTATGGCCAAGTGCTTTCTGTCTCCATCAGAAGCAATAGTAACCAGGTGTGTCCCAGCCACATGCCATTTCATGCTCTACTAAATCTCAAGAAATCGTTCCCCATGCAAAAGTAATTAGGATAAATGTCATAGCGGGAGGAATGTTGATCTAGGTGAGGATGAAATACTGAACTGTTTTGATCATCCAGGAAGTGAAGTGCGGGAATGCATCATTACATTTGCTGAAAAGCCAGCAGTCCCATTTCACCACCTGGTCCTCAGCTGCCCCCTCAGAGCTCAACTCATCCAAGACAAGCAACAGCAATCTCCCCTTTCTCAGTGAGGCCAAGGATACCCCTTGTCAGATGCACAAGTGGAAGGAAATGGCTAATGTATAGGCCCTGGCTCAGGGGAATCTATTTCTGGAGGGAGAATCCACAGAGCTTGAACAAGTGAGTGTTTGTGTCAGGCCAGTCAATGTCTGGCTAATGGAGCATAGACAACATACTGTGGAGTTTGTGCGATTGAGAAAGTGAAAGACAGATAATGACAGAGACCTTTAGAAATGCAGAAATTGAGGCAGTGAGATACAAAGAATGGCGATAAAGTATGCATTCATGACGATGTCCAGACTAAGCAGTTTGTCCTCATCTAACTATAGAAAGTGTAAAGAAAGACCAATGTACCACATCTTTACATTTTTATCATTTTTTTAATGATTTAAAAACAAATACCCTGACCCTTGATATAGAAATGTACAGTAACCTGGATGAAAAAGTTTCAAAAACAGTTCTTACATAGCAATTTCTATAAAGACATTGGTCAGTTTCAGGCACTTGGAACCACATACAGTCTTTGTTGGTCATGCTACACAAGAAAGTATTTCTTTGGTCCTTTTTCCCTCCCAGTCAGGTCAGCTGAAACCACAGACGGAACAAAAACAGCTTTCTGGTTTCTCACCAAGTATTTACATTTCATTAAAGACATTATACACAAGCCTCCATCAGACAAGAAACAGAACTAGAAAAGTTCCTCCGTCACATATCAACCCTTCGTATTTGTCCATGCATGTCCACACTGGTTATGAAATGACAACAGAGTAAAAAGGTACAATTATAATGGCTCGAATGAGATTTTTTTATTATTTTTTTTACAGCAGTATTAATCAATATAACTTAGTGGAATGGTTTTGTTATACGATTTGGCAAAAAAATATACATTAATTCCTTTTTGTCCACATTGGCCCTCAAAACAAAAAGCCACATTGCTACAGAGGTACCAAGCACTCTAATGAATGCTCAGCTTACATCAATGTAAAGTTAAAACGGAAAGCTCTCCAGACATCCTAAGTCATTGCTCAGCTACAAGGCAGCCACGTTTGATAAGAGTTACTGCATGTGGCCATGGGTGACTGAACCTGTGCCACATAGTAATTGCTGAAGTTGACGTCTCTGACATAGGGAGCGGGCTGGTAGTAGCAGGTGATGTTGGACAGAGCAGGGATAGCATTCTGTTCGGCCATTACGCGCAGAGCCAGGGCGGAAATAAGTGCCAGCGTCTGTCTGCGCTCGTGGCCCATCAGACACACAGTGCTCTCGTCCACCACTCGCCTCAGTGTCACCAGGTACTCATAGCGCTTGTGCTCCATGCCCGCAAAGTGGTTCTGCAGATACGCCTCCAGTTTCCTCTGCTGCTCGCTAATGTCAGGGAAGTCGATGAAGAAACGCGAGCACATGTAGCGCTGCATCTGTTTCATCTGAGCCTCAGAGGAAGGCCGGAAGCCTCGCACCAGCAGGTGGCAGTACTTGAGCAGCCCGCCGCCTCTGATCTCTTCTGGGCTGCGGGTGGCGATAGTCTTGGAGCGAAGGTGACCCAGAGCCTCCTCAAAGTCTCCATACATGCTCTCTCCCTGCACTGTAGGGTGGAAGGTTTCGGACATGGCCGTCTCTGAGCAGCGGTCAAAGAGCAGCAACGAGTCCAGAGTGATCTGGAAGGAGTCAACACTGAACTCAAACTGCCTTCTCAGGGAGTCCACAAACTTTAGTTCCACATTCTTGCCGGTGTTGTTGGACAGCGAGATGAGGCTCCAGCGGTCTGTCTCATTGCAAACTTTCACCAGTTTCTGCACATACGCCTCCTTCAGGGCGAGGGCTGTGATTCGCTCCCTGCACACCCCTTCAGGCAAGAAGTCCACCAAGCAGTCCAGCACCACATCTTTCACCAGCCGGAAGGTTTTGTCATCAGTTAGATTTAAGCCAAAGATGAGGTCCAGGTCTTTGTAGCCAAGGCCGTTGTCCTGGTGCAGCACATGGCTGGCTGCCGAGCCGTTCAGCTTGACGTCACGTACCACCACACCCTGCTCTTCCAGCCGAGCCCTGACCACCTGAAAGATACAGAGACAGGGAGGAAAACTAAGTGATGGATATCCACAAAATAGACAACAATCAGAGGAGACTGACACGGAAAACAAGTTTGTACATGCAAAAAAGAATCTGATGTGCTGTCATTGGCAGATAACGTCAATTTGCAAGTTGTTTCTAAATGCAAAACCTTGACAGAGTGATAAAATATTAGCAACTGCAAAATATTAAGTATTTTTTGAATAATTCATTGCGGTTAAATGCAGAAGCTACATGCAGGGAAAGCCAGGTGAAGCAGGTCGGCTTTCAGTACACTGCAAGAGGACACTTTGTCAACAAAGTGGCTTCTTTGAGGCTGTAATCCACCACTCAGAGAATGGTTTCATTAACCATAACCAATCATGTTGCCTGAGGGTGACAATGCCCTACATACTGTACAGTACACCTTCAGTGAGCCGAGTACCTGATTTAGCAGACTTGCAGTATAATGTACATCAGCACAACAGAGATAAGCTGTGGAATATGACAAGTCAGTGCCTGTCTCCTGTAAGAGACTCCAAACAACAAAAGCTGTAAACTTTTAAACTTGTGACCTGTATTTAGAGAATGTGATCCCTCTGCTGTCGTATAAACACTCGCTGGCAAGAGAAAAGGTTTATCTGGTTATTGGAACACACACCGTGCATGCACTGCTGTGATGCTTGGGTAAACTGCTGAGCTACAGACAGCTGAGATGTTTATGCTTCCTGTCTGTTACATCACTCAAATGACACCAAGAGGGGAAAAAAACAGCAAAACAAGGCCAATTCTGAGGCAAAACACAGCTGTCCATTAGATAACTCTCACTGGCCATCAGGATCTGCTGTTGTTGTACCAGTTATCAATCTAGGTTGGCAAACACTATCCAGCCAGCCAGGTAATCCTATCAGAATCAGAAACTTTCTAACTGTAAATTTTATCCAATAAATAATGCTAACTCCAGTCAAGGAAAACACAAGATTACAGGAAGTAAAATGAGTAAGGTACTTTTTATGATAAAATTATTTTTCCCTCCCTTCACCTGCTGTAATCTCTTTAGGTTCCGCATTCTTGCAGCAAACCATACCGAGTAAGTAAGTGTTTCCATTACATTGAAAGGTCATGATGTGAAAGGACTGACTTCAACATTTTTGAAAACAATTGTATTCAATTTCTTTCTAAGAATACCATTAGAAGGCAGATTTTACATCTGCGCATCAAGTAAGGAGCTGGACTCTAGCGTGTTTAGCCTAGCTAAACACAAGGGACACAGCAAGCTTAGCTCTCTCCAAAATAAAAGCAAACACACCTAAAAACATCTCTAAAGCTCACATTTACATGCTGCATCTGGTTGTTTAATATGTACACAAACAGAAATTTGGATTTAGGATCAGTTATGTGGCGGATGTTGTACAGAAACCAAAACCCGAACGTTAGCTAGAAATGCTACACATTGGCACCGGATAAATAAATTACTGTTCGTCAAAAAGTAGTTACAGAACACAACTTGCCCTAAAACCACATACTGAATTTAGGCATTTCTGTTTTTGTATCTTTTGTAGCAATTATGTTTTGTATGTATTTATCAAATCATATACAATGTAAACAAGACACCTTTAGAGTTGGTAGACTTTTTTTTTTACTTAAACAAAGCTGTGCTAGCTGCTTCCCCCAGCCTCCAGTGTTTACACTAAGGTCAACTACCACATCTGGTTTCTTACACAGACAGGGAAGTATAACTCACTTATAACTCACAAGCAGATTGGTGTATCTCCCAATGTTAAAACATTCCTTCAAAACCAAAAGTTATGATGACACCTAAATTTTTCTGCCAGTTTTCTGTCATCTTAACTCTGGGAGACCCCACAAGAAACAAAAACACTTTGAAAAAAAATAAAAATAAAGCCTCCATATAACTCCAAAATCCAGTGAGAAAAGGTCAGATGCTGTGTAGAGTGAAATTACACATGGTTTCACAGTGCACTGGACACACTGCAGAGAAGTGGAGGTTTTTTTTAACTATCCAGCAAAGGGAAACCCACAGCAATATTTGCTCTGACCTCACACTTAAACAGTTGGTCTGAGTTAACAGCACGTCATAATCTGCCTGTCTGGGGGTCCCGAAAGGAGTGTATGAGGAAGCACAGCCCTGCCACCCCCACCATCCCCCATCCCAGCACTCATAAAATAGGCTTGTACATTTCCCACATGACGAACCAGCACCTGGTGAGCTGAGCAAGGGGAGACACTTCCGCTGACGTTCGAGCAGAAAAGCCTTGTAAAAAGAGCCGCAAACACACCAGACTGTCTGGTGTTGACAACGCCTTGGCGACACATAACAGTCTCTCCGCTTTCCTTCTCCAGTCTCAATAGTTTCCTTGAGTATTTCATTTAAGCTGTGGCCTGAATGTGTTTTTATTACAGCAGTTTGAAATGACCCAGCCATTTACCAGCCCATAGTCCCCTGGACGCCAATAAGAGCTCTGGGCAGTGAGTCAGATCATCTTTCTGCCAAGGAAATGGCGACAGCGAATGAGAAGTTACGAGTCCCTGACCTTCGCATCCACTCCAAAACTAACCCAGCCAGTCAGTCGTACAGTAGCTTGGCAGGCGGCAGGGGACGATGATGATGATGGTTTTTCCTCTGATTTGAAAAGCTTCCTTGAATTTCCTACGCATGGGTGGTCATTTCACCTGAGTGCTCAAACCAGACTGAGTCACGGGCTGAAACGTGATGCTGTTTCTCCTCTATGTGATGCATGTTTTCAGTGAAGATTTGTTCATCTGCCTTAATGGTTCACAGACATTTCAATGTCCCAGACCCTTCATACTGAAATTTATGGGATTATATTCAAGGGACCCACTTAATGATGTTGTATTAGATTTGTTGAGCTAGCCATGTAAATTATAACAGCGAGAGTGAAATCTATGGTAAGAATAGTTATCCTTATATAACCTGTAATTGTGTTAGTGTCTTGTGATTTAAAAGTAAAATCAAGCTATTCACCATTCTGTCAGTTGTCCCTGCAGCCAGCTCTACATGCCACTACTCAAACTATATCACATTTTTTATAGTACAGTGTTGAACTTGTGTTGAAATTGTATCTTTTGTACAAATTTAATGTAAAAAGAAACAAAAAAAAAAAAATGCTGTGTCTGTTACTGTACATTTTATCCTACAAAAATCAACTTGCACACAGGGAGGTGGCCATCATTTGGATTTTTCATATTTTACTTATTCAGTTAACAGGTTGATTTTATCTGTCATAAGTTGTATTTCCCAACCGGAAAGTCTGAATGATGTTTCAAAGGAGTACCAAGTAATTTATTGTTTATTTATATTTATTTATTTATTTGTTGGTCTAAAAGTGGTGACTCCAATTTCACTTGATCCACCATTAACTGCTATCCATACTTCTTGATCCCTATGAAGCATGAGGAAGTGCCAGAATTTGAACTGAAAGCCAGTAACTGCAAAGCAAACTGACAAACTGATGATAAAAATCATTACAGAACAGTCTAAACTGAATGTTCCCAGGTTACCTTCTCTAGGGACCACTGGAAACATGTGGTGTCTTCATGTTGCTCAATCTCTCAACAATAGCCTAGTGAGGAGTTAGTTTACAGTCTGGTGAGGGCCACAGTGGAGTCAGGCGACTGGTTTTCACTTACCACAGTGATACGTTGTCAAGCCTGACCCACAAGCCCAGTGTTATTACAGGCACTAATCCACTCCTCACATTCTGCTCCAACTCCAGGCCACTTACTACAATGCAGGAGAGTGGGAGTACTACTTCCAGTTTTAAAAAAAATACAATAAACAGTACAATGGTAAAACCAGGTCACTGAGAAAAAAGGAAGAGACCCATCTCAAATATGTACTGGAGACACAACACGTTTAAATATGATATTCTGTAGAGCTGGAATAAGAGACAGCCCTCTTGGTGGCCAACAAAAACACATTGGCCCCCATACCTCTGTCCCCAACACATGAACCCACACAACAAATTACATAACCTATGACACACTCCTCAGATATCTGCGTTAATCATCAAGTGGAATGATGCTAGCAGGTATTTACAAAGGGCCTCTGTAGGTATGGCCTGCTGAGGGAACATGTATGTTCTCCAATTATTCCAACTGTGGGTTGATAACTGTCGACGTTAAGTGTCAGTAACAGTAAAAGTTTTCCTTCACGGCTCCCATGGCTCACTCAGAACCAGACCACAAACAGATGTTATTTAAATGTGGCCCTCAGACAAACCCACTATTGAGAGGGGCTCCTCTGACTCTCTGGGAGTGTGAGCTGTTGGTCACCTTACCCAGTATGTGACGACAGGACAGGCTGCGAAATCATCTCTATCTGTCTCAGGTAGAAAAGCTCTGTCTGGTGCGAAGGCTAAAAATAAATGACATTAAAGGAGCAGACTGGTGGTTTCGCATGTTTTACCACATTTACCATGAATCACGAATACCTCACATTACTGTCAACCATTTTCCAAAACATATCATAGTGGTTTAGAATCTTTCAGTGTGTTTTTCCTTCCTTCCAGGCAGCCATTGGTTTCCATTCATGTCCATATGGTATGAAAATCAACTTGCAGAAACTTGAGACCTGGCTGACATATTCCATGACAGAGAACATGGCATCTGTTTTTATTTTGTCAAAATAATTTTGTCGCTGCATGGTGACAAAGAGCAGACTTTTCAAATTAAATTTGTACTAACAGGTGGATTGTGCTAATGAAATTCACAAGTGTGCTTCCAAAGAAATGGTTAGTGATAAGTGTAAAGTATGTGTGTGATGATATCAGAAAATAGTGCAAAGGTACCAGACAGAGCAGACACATGAATTGAATACACGATTATAATTTTAAAAATCATTTTCTTTGTTTTCATACTATGATAGCAAGTTTTTGCACCACTAAATCGAACTTAACCAATAAAGAACTTGTGTTATAAAGTAATTAATCTTCAGGCAAAATCAACTCTGGGTTACTAAATTGTTTATTTCTGTTCTTTCAGTCAGGCTACATCCAGCATGCTAATGTGTTAGCACTCGGGCAGGCCAGACACTGGAGACAGAGAAAAGATGGTGGTGCCTCTTATCAGATATTGTGTAAGCAGTGGGCTAATTTTCCAAGAGCTGGCCTTTGAAAGCTCCTTAAGCAGTGCTCTGGCTCATGGAAAGAAAAATGTTTGGGGTCCCTGTTTTCTACTGAATTTCGTAATGAAGGAAAGACATTAGTGGGGATGTTCAGTGCAGATGGTAGGGCCTCCTGATTATAGAGGACCTTGAAATGTTATGTGTGTTTGAGGGTCTTTCTTCCCCCACAGGATCACCACAGAAAATATGAATCACTCGAGTGAAATACGAACCTGGATTACAGGCAAAGACATTTAAATAATGTCAAGGAAAATTGCAGCCTATTCCCTTTACATTTCATTCCTAGTGAATATACTCGAGCTCAGTCATTATCTCTGCCTCGTTTTCACGAGAGCTGTGAAAAAAAAGACTTAAAGAGCAGAGGCATTAGTGAGCTAGTGGAAAACTGTGGTCATGGTGTTAGATCATCCCCACTCTTATGTCTGTGTTAAGAGTATGAGTGATCAAATGTCTTTTTAAGTGTAATCAGCTCTGCCACAAATCTTCACCACTGCACAAATGCATTTCGCAAAAGCAGTGGCAATCTATGTGTCAACACACAAAACTGAGATGAGCAAGGATGATTTTATCTTCACTGTTAAAGCAACAAGTGAATTTATTTTATTTTTTGAAATTTGACATCCACTGAAAAGTGTTTATTTTAGCATAAATGTATTTAAAACGTTTTATTTTTAAATCCACCAATGCAGAGACATTATTACTGATTTTCTGGAAGTAACTTCAATGGTGTGAGAATTTTCAAGTGTAGTCCAACGAAAGTCCATAAAGTTACTCATAATTAATCAGTGTCCGCTGATTAACGTGTTGAGTATCTGAAACACACCTTTATACTTGTCAAAGTGGAAATATATGCATTGTTTGGCTGTCAGTGTGTGCCTGTGTGCGTGCAAGCGTGCGCGCGGGCGCGTGTAAGGGGGGCGCGCGGATTTTCTTCAACCTGGTCAGCAACTTTCATAATACTGTAAAGACAGTTTTACTCCTCTTTTTGCTTTATTGAAAACTTTTTGAATTAAAAAAATTATATAAAAGGAAAAACTGTTTCCTTACAATGTATCAGAAATCATACAGTAGCCTGCATTAAAAATGTATATTGCTCAGGGAAGTAGCGCTATAAAAGAAGTTATTGATAATGTTTACATACCTTATTTTAACGTAAAAATAGTCAAACAAGTCTAAGTTGTAGTATTACTTGCAAATAACGTCATTATTTGTCGCATTAACTGTATTATTTTTGTTTAATCCACGTTTTTATTCCCCTACTCCATCACTTGTGTCATATGGGCTTCTAGAGACTTCAGACGTGTGATGTGAATATTAAATAATAGTTGGATGGACCGTGGTCTCACCTGAACGATCTGCCGGGGCTGCACGGACAGTGTGGGGAAGTTTCCGCGGCCGTGGATCGGGACGCTCTCTCCCAGGATGGAGTCCAAACGCCGCACCTGATCCCAAGACAGCACGCTGACCCGCCGACTCTGCTCCGAGACATCACCGGAGGACATGACGACCGGACTCAACGGAAAGTCCAGAGAATGCGTTTTAAGTTCTATGCAAACAGCTGCGATCCCCCCTAGAAGAGCAGGTGATGTTTGAGTAACCGAAGATGAGGCGGAAAACACGGACAGCACCGGCGCGTCTTTCTCTTCAGGGACAACTTTCAGAAACCTCCAAAATGCAATAAAGTGATGGGAAAGTTTGGTAGAATGTCGCACATGTCCACAATAGAAACTTCGAGTCCCTCTCTCTTCCCCTCTGTCTCCACTGACTCTCTGTTCACTGCCTCTGGGCTCACACCGGGTTTTTACCGAGCTGGGATTAACGCAAGCTTCCCTATTGGCTGGACAGAGATTTATGAACGCTTCGACATACAGAAGACTGCAATCAGCCTACACACAGACACACACACACACACCCCTACTTCCCATGCGTCAGATGGCAGGTTCAAGGACTGTAGGAAATATGGTAATTACTAGTTGGGCGCAATTAAAAGACGCTACTTCTCTTGAACTGAGCACATGAAGTTCCAAGACCAGCTGTCCCGGGTTGCACACTAGATCTATTCTAGTTTGTTACATACATGGGGGGAAATGAAGTATGTTTTGAAATACTATAAAATAAACTGAGCAAACAACCTAACAACTGTTATTACAATCTGATTCAAAGGTTGCTTGGGATGGTTGGGTTGGTGCATGAGAATATGATATATTCTATTTCAGCCTTTACTTCCAAGATTTATTATAGAATAAAATGATCAAATGCTGTAGTTTTAAAGGTTTTAGCGTGTGCAACGAGTAATAAAGGAGGGCTAACCAGAGGACAGCCCGTCATAATCGACTGGCAATCAAAAGCACATAAGGTCAATGTGTCCACTTCTAAACACAGAATACAGTGAATCTCTATGGCTGTAAGTGACTGAGCATCATTTCTCTACCAATTTTCATCCCAACCTTCACAATAAAAGACAAAAAAAATATATATATATGTATCATACAAAGTTAGCGACGTGCCCATGGTTTACCACACCTCTCACCTAGTGTCTGGAAGGTTTGGCTTCAACTCCCCCCGCAGCCCTCAATAGATTAGTGGTATAGCTAAAGCATGGATGGATACAATCAGCCCATAATATTACCCAAACTCAGGATGATACAGTGTGTTTGGTTCACTTATTTGGTTGCAGTACAACAGCCTATTCAGCAACTGTTAAACTTGGCAATTGCAAATTATTGTTCCATTAAGATGTTACTATTTAAATTTGGGTACATCTTCTAAAATTCCTTTTGCCTCTCCAGTATAAGCAAGTCATGATTATATTACATAAACCACTTTATTACAGTATTTTGGCATGTTAGAGGAAGGTTGTTAAAATTAGTTTTGTTGCTGTTGTTATTGTTTTCTTATGCCCAGGTAAATAAATTAAACTCTGTGGAGAATCTTGCTCTCAATAATCTCAATAATTTTTGTAGGAAAGTGCCTTAACCTTGAACTTTAAGAACCTTTAATATATGTACAAACCACAAATGCCTATACAAATTTATATGGCAATCCAACCATCATCCAACCACAGACCCACCCTGCATTCCTACCAACCAAGTGATCAGCCGTCCATCATCAGTTCAGCTTTGTCCTTCAAAATGAACTTGACATCTGGTTTGATATAATGTCAATCCTTGTTGTTTTGGAAAGTTTAGTGCATGAGATCCGCAAAGTAGAAAATCTTTTAAGATACTGTATGTTTCCATCCCACCATCCAGGGAATTATGAGAAATTCATCATAGCAAACCCAAAATGGCAATCAGGTGTTTTTCCAAAAGAGGATCAGTCGCTTTCATTTACTAAGGCTATATTAGAATACAAAATCACAGGAAAAATGGAAAGAGTCTTTCAAGGTCTGATTAGTATTGGTCCAGTCAGTTCTGCGCGAGAGTGTTCATCTGAGGAGGAAAATGATGTAATTCACATGGTAATACTGTAATGTACGACAAAAGGTCATAATGAAGACTCATTCATTCCTGGCTGTTGTGGTTGATCAATGGACCTGTTTTACTGAGATTTCATAACATCCAAGGTCGTTTTTGACCGCTGTGGAATGAGAATGAATTATTTGTCAGGCTGATCATACGATACCTAATCATGCGTCATTGTTCACTTTAAATTGGAGGAGTCTGTGTTTCTTACATAAAACTCAGTGAAAGAGAAATAAAGCAGGATGACAACATACAAAAAATATTTTTATATTATGCAATTTATGCAGTATAATGTAAAAAGGGTTGCTTGCAATGACAGGTCCACAGATAATCACAGTATCATCTGACTGCTGTTCCCCCCTCTGCTCCATAGAGCATCTTGGCATCTTTTTACCAAACCTTGCTTGCACAGGCCACAGTTGCACTGATTTACTGGTGAACACAGTGGAGCATTTAGCAGCTAAAGAGCCAGATATTTCCATCAGAAAACAGAGCTATAAGGAGAGTGAACACTGACCACTCAAATGCATCATTGACCAGTACAAGAAAAAGTCCCCTTTTAAGAATTATTGTTGTTGATGGTGACATTTAGGGAGATAATTTTATTGTGATCCATCTTTATTTGTATCTAAGTTGTAGCTGAAGGGCAGTTACGTTTGTGTAGGTACTTCATTCTAAGCACCACAAAATGGTTCGAGTAAATCACCCACACCCCCATCGTATTTACCTGTGATTTATTCATGTGGCTTGGATGTTTGGTCAATACCATGTATTCTTATTTGTGTGTAAGATTTTGTGCTTGTGGTGTTTTTTTGTTTTTTTAGATAATAGAGAATACAGTTACAGTAAATGGTTTAAAAGACGATATTAGACGAGAGCATAGGTGGATATCATGGATATGGAAACTACTTGTTCCAGTGTAAGTGCATGTGGTGCTGGTAGAAATTCATGGTAGGTTTTTGAATGCTAACAAATGAATCTTTGCTTAACTTTGTTAAAAACACATAGCAGGTGGTGTAGCAGATACTGACTTATTTTAGAATGAGAATATTAAGCCCCAGGACGAACCCTTCGACATGAGATTCCTTCCCAAGTTACAGAAGCCAGTGGAAGCTTGCTGAAGCTTGCTGAACAAGTATGATAACATGAAGCTAAAAATATACCTTGTGCAGTGACTGTTCACTGAACTGTGTTGTAGGTGTGACCATAATTTCCACCTTAAAGACAAAACCCAACGTTAAAGGTACTGTATGGAAAAATTTGAGAATTTACACGTGATAATTGCTTTTTTATTGCTAATGTGTAAAAAGATCATAACATAAGATATGAGCCATTCTCAGACTTTCTCCATTGCCTGAAACACTCTGTACCCTGACTTCTATGTAAAGAACTCAGGTCGAGGTCTTTCTTCAGCACCGCTACAGTACCAGCAGTGTACTATCGTTAGCTTCAGAATAGAGAAACCGCTTTTACAAAACAATTGGACCCCAGCACAAGATATACTCCACTTTGTCGGGAGAAAACTATGGGGCAACATCAGCAGGGTATTTGATCAATGGAGGAACCTTTGTTTGGCTTTGTGGATCAAAACCAACCCCAAGCTGGCTCTCTTATTCTACAGGTAAGCTAACAGTACTGCAAATTCACCTGTGAAATTTATTGTGATACTGTGGTTTTAGCTGGCTAATGCTTTCTAACATTAGCTTGCATGCTAACATGGACAAAATGGTAGCAAGCTACTGTGTCTAGAGAATAATGTCTACTAATTCATCCAAACTTCCGGGGCTGACCTGGCTGGTAAATTGACAAGCTTGCTGTTTGATGATTACTTCATCGGCTAACAAACCAATGCTGGATCCCTGCAGTGCAGCTAAGTTACAGTGTCCTGGCTAACCTTTGCTTGTTTTCTTGGTAATGTTGTCATGGTTGGACAGCAACTCATGCACCCCCAGCCAGCACACAGTGAGGGCTGGTAAAGAGACCGACGGGGTCGGTAAGAACTTTATGGACACTCGTGCCTGCCTGCTTCCGGTATGTAATGGGCGCGAGCACAAGCAACAGGATGCAGACTCACATTCACTTAGCGGTCACAGGAGTCAGTAATAACAAGGGTTTTCAGATTTCTCCATAGAGAAACAAAAACTGAGACAAATGTCAACAAACTGAGACAAATGTGGATGTGGTGTTTTCTGTATATGACATGAAAATATATATATTTCATATGATATGAGACACAGAGTTCATGACACTGAGAACACCCCGTTGAACATTATGTACCTCATGTGAGTCATCTCAGATGGGGACTAATTTGGATTTACTCTATTGATTTAGCGCCTCAGCAATTCAACAACAGCAACAATAGTGCCTGCATGCCTAAAGAGGCAAACACGTCACTCTTATGTAACTCCATAGGGTCTGGTCTGCCTCTTCTTTTCCACTTGTGACTACAGTGACTTTCTTTCGTGGAAGGAAAGAATGTGTTAATGTCTCAAGCACACAGTTCTCTCTCTCTCTCACACACACACACACACACACACACTCACGCACACACACACACACACACATAATGGACTGCAGTGTAAAAATGATGCTGACAGGTTAAACAGTGACATTTTAAGCTAGCCTTTTGTTAAATGTGATGAATGCAGATTGCAACAGATCTACTTATCTTGTCAGACTGATTCCAGCTCTTAGCACCTTGACATTCAGTTAGATTACTTACATAACATTTATATTAGCAAATATCATTTGCACTGCTCTGCCAATCATAATTCATCCTTATTAATGAAATAACCATCATGTGGAGTCCATTACCAGAGTAATACAGAAGGATTTAAGCCATGGTTTCATCCCAGATGGTTGTTAATCTGATATTTGAATGGTGTGCATAACTTGCTTTGCTATGAGAATAATATAATGAAGTATTGAAGAAAAATTTACTTTTCACTCAGCTGTCAGGGCCTCTCTGTGACATCATGGTCATTCCTGAGGCACTCATCTGTGACAGACCGTGTCACCCCACTGCTATTTACATTCTCTCTTACATAACAGCCTGTGTGTGTTTATGTCAACATGGAAACTATAGGGCAGTCGCACTGATATGATCACCCTAGTAAATATGACATTTTCTCTGGCTACTGTTCTGGGAAAGTGTGCTGTATGTACGCTGGATTTGCGACCTGTTACCCCCTACTTTGTGGCTATACAGCAGCACTAAATCAGCCTCACGTCACTAAACACTGAAGGGGATGATTATGAAGACAGCTGTGGTGCTTCAAGCATGACAGGAAGCAATACAGACAGGGGAATTCTGTCTGATATAGCAATTATTTACATTTTCCTTTACAGGATCATGTCATAATTACCAATTAGTTGAAGCAAGATACATAAGAATATGAAAATATGTATCCAGTCACACACAGTATCAATATTAAAGCTGCTAAAATCAATATTTTCACAATGACAATGGATTACTACAGCTTAATGGAGCTTTATAGCAACTTTCAGCTCATTGTTTTTGTTTTTCCAGCCCACAATTTTACTGTTTTTAGTTCAGTCTCAGGAACTTTCATAGTACTTTTTTCAGTACAATACAGTACAGTAGGCAGGTGTTGTTCGTAAAAAGGTCCATACATAAACAAAGCATAAACAACCGACAAAGTTAGTGATTTTTTTTTTTTTTTTTTTTTTTTTTTTTTGAGACCTAAAGCTAAAAGGAGAGTATCAGCCAGGTAGCTAAAAACATGACTCCAAATGAATGCTAATGTTGCTCTGAATCTGCTAAATAGACTCGCCATATCACCTAATATAGTGCTTTCACTCACAGATTAAGGTGACAATATAAGAATCCACAAAAATCAGTTATCGCAGGTTCAAAAGATTTGGATAATTAAAATCCACTGTTGTGGCATCCACAGTGCTGTCATTTCAAATCCCTGAATGCACCAACAAGAGAATACAGTCTCTGCCCTCAGTTATATTATCCAGCCATAAAACTCTGACAGATTAACAGAAGACATGTATGTGAACTGTGATTTGTTATCTATTGAAAACACGTCTGAAATGACACAAGCAGATTTTCATGTACCTGAATGAAATTAACTGGAAGCAATGGCTGCCTGGATGATGGGGAATCAAACTAAAAATGTACTTTGCTTCAGAAAACAGTAGTAAGTAGTAATGATATGTACTATATGCAATTTGCAGTTAATGGACTAAAACATGCAAAACCACCAGCGTATTCCTTTATAATGAACCAACCATAACACCTCAAAACTGCTACAAGTAATTATTTTCTCATTTTCTGGATACTGTTAGTCACCTATTATTTGCCCACTGCATGCTTACCTGTTAAAACTACTGTTGATACCAGAGAGATGGTTTTAGTGTTCATGATCTTATCTACTATCAAATAAGAGAGAGTTTCCTTCAGCTTCTAAGTTGTATTAAATGAGAGGGGGTATATGCAACATTGAATCAGGAGAAAACTTAATGAGGAAACCAAATGGCTATCATGCTCCATTGCCATGTTAAATCATGTGTTTTTACTGGCGTTTCAGCATGTCAGAAATAATGCCGCAACCAAGCATTACTGTATATTGTCCATTCTTTCATTATTCCAACATGAGTAAGCAATTCTGTGTCTGTGACAAAAGGGAAAAATAGCTCTATTCACCAGTCTGACCTCAATTTGGGTACATTTCTACATCATGAGTAATGAAAATAATCTGTTTAAAGGTCCAATAAATGAATTATATAATAAAGAAAATGACATGCCCTTGCTACACCTGCCTGGTTCGACACAGTACAACATGTTACCTTGACACCTGCTTATCTCTTTAGTAAAAGCTAAATATTATGTACCATATGTGACCTCACTGTTTTGTTTTGTTTTTACATTTTTGAAACCATCCATCAAAGAGAAACTACCTTACAGTCAGGATTTCAAAAGAAGGTATGTTCCAGTAAGACATATGCCATGTACACACCTGAATCCAGGAAACTCTGCTACAGTCACTAAAAACAAACAAAAGTTGTTCAGCACCTTTTTCTTGCCAGGCTGCTTTGAACACCAATGACGTATCATGGGCATTCATCATATTATCATAGCACGAGTACATCTTGTCTCTACTATGAACAATGGGAGCATCTATGATTTCCTTGAAGTATTCTCCCCTAAGCTCAAATGTGTTCCTTGTTTTCCTTCTCTTCCTGCTTGGCAGTGGGGACCCATTAATAATCCTGATGTTAGAGGGACAAACACAATCAGTTTCTTGAGTCAGTTGCTGATCTTTGTGAGTAATTTTATTTATCTTTTTAATCAGCTGGCTCTCACCTTAATTACTCCATTTGTTTTATCCTGCTTTGTCAGTTTTATTGATATATTCACTATTGTGCTGCATAAACACTAATCACCAGTGTTCAATTTTGGCAGCTGATTTTCATTCAGTTTTAGTCTTTTGACAAGAATGCGCATTAGTTTTAGTCAAATGTTAGTGGTTTGATTTTTGTTAGGTTTAGCCTAGTTTTAGTCAACAAACCAGAAGACATTTTAGTCTAGTTTTTGTCACTGACATATTCGTTTCATTTATGTCATTCATTATTAATTGCTTTGTCTTCAAGTGAGTGTAGTGATGATTTTTAAATGACAGAGTTAAATGCATTGACAATTAATGCTATATGCTTGCTTTCATTTCCTTTCATTTTATTGTTGTACAATTGTACAATATCACCTCTATTCAGATACTTGTTAAAATGTGGGTTTTAATTTAGGACTTTATTTAGGAGCAGTTCAAGGTGGCAGAACATGGTGTCCTGCCAGCTCCAAAAAAGGAAGTAAAAATTGGTCTTTGTTCCATAAACAAAGCTGAGTGCATATTTTGCACAGGTGCTGTCCACTGAATGTAACCACTTCAATATAGGTTTTTTTTCTTGTGGTTTATGGTTTGGCTGAGAAAAACACAAGGAGTACAACTAAAAGAAAAGTTATCATTCCAATCAAATCAACATTGTCACCAGGTAACTAGTGCTACTTTATTATACCCAGATCATATTATATGCACATTAAAAACATACTGTGGATGGTTCTTTGTACAATCTTATCACACAAACATCATATGTTGCATTGAATTTAATATCACATACCATTATTGCAATTTCAAGTCCAGTGTAAAATCATTAATTGAACAAGAGCTAACACAGAGAGTGTGCCTTTTACTTGGAATTCACACCACATGATCAGTAGAGATCAAAACATGCTTTATGAGGTGTAATGGCAGTAAAAACTAATGAATGCTCCGTTAGGGGTAAAGCAATTTTCGGTATGGCATCAAATAACCAACAGGTCTGTTGAGTGGCTGATGCTGGAGGCTGATCGGTGCACACCTGCCTGGGCCTTTGAAGCAGCAGGCACTGGTCCATCTCCAGGGGATAGGATGTGGCTTGTGTCAGGATTTGCAACTTATTACTGAAAATACCTCCTAGGGTTTGATACTGTATCCACCTCTCTGGATTGTATTGTTGCAACTCCCCAGCCACTGGCTTTGAGGAGATTCTATCAGATTACAGCTCTATTCAGATGGGATTAGTTTTATAGTGGCAAGTGGAGTAATGTGATCATTACCAGAGTATGGCTGTAATTTTAGTGCTGTCATAATATGCCCTCTTTGTGAATTTTATCTTCATCCAGTGCTACCAAGCCAGCAAAGCCCAGTTTCTTTTCACCTTGTTATTGTTGGTTTTTTACAATGAACGCGGTTTTGTTTTTGTTTTTTTACAGATTTGACCAAAACAAGTTGTCAAAATATGTTTGAAACTGCTTCATTGTTGAAGTTAGAGTTTAACCCAATATAACATGAAAAAACATGACCTGCAGCTTGACAGCAGTAAAACAAACTTCTTCTTCTAAAAACATAAACAGTTTGGTCTTTGATTTGATTTTGATTTGAAACTGGAATCACATCACATTAAAGTAAAATGTATGTATTTATTTTTGATGTGACATCTTGTTCCTGCAACTGCCTGCTGTGGCTTAAAGGGACTGATGAGTGATAAGAGTCAATCAAAACATTAAAGTTGCAGACTGTGAAACCAAAACAATGAGCTGATAGAAACTAAAATGCTCCTATAGGTTTGTCACTATGAGTGACTCCTGTCTGACTGGATCACTACTTGTTAATCAGTCAGATAAAAAGCAGTTCATTATACTTTTATTTTTTTTAAATCTCAAGGATTTTTTTCTTTTTTTTAAAAAATAAAGTGAGGGTCTTCCTATGTTTAGCCCCGTCTGACCCTACTGAAAAAGACAGGCTCTAACATTTCGCAGCTCTTAGCAGTTCCTTCACAAAAGACACAGTGCTGATTCAGAGTCCTTCGCCATCTAGACCGCTGACCAACAACCACCCAAGTGTTGAGTGCCCTATGGTGAAAAAGTTTGCAGGGCAGCTTTATGTCAGCAGCTGCATTGAAAAGACTGCCCCTGCATATGAGCTCATGTGGTATGGACAACATAACAGAGGCGCCACATGAAAAGAACTTTCAGTTTCAAGTCACTAAAGTCACAATTACAAGAGCAGCCTGGCAGGCAAACCAAAATAAGTTAGCATTAAAATTCAGATATACGCACCAGTGGATCTTGAGACATTTTTGGGAATACTGTAATTTGCTTTTTTGCTGAAAGTTAGATTAGAAAATCAATACCACTCCAACATCTGTCTGTTGAATATGAAGCCACAGCCAGTGGCCAGTTAGCTCAGCTTAGCATAAAGACTGGAAACAGTTGGAAACAGCTAGCCTGTCTGTAACCATTATATCTCATTTATCAAAAAACATCTCCAGTAAGTAAATATGCCAAGCAAAGAAATAATCCAAGACATAACCCCCATAAAACCTAACTTGTCATTTTAATATTTGTTGTTCTTAGCCTACATAAACTGTAAAAACCACAAGCTTATGTTATGTAGATGGACTATTACTTGGAATTATAAGGTTATTTAAAGTTTTACATAGAAATAGAGACACTTCCTTTTAATTTATTTTTTTCTAATTTTGCAATTAATTGGTATTTTCATAACATCAACATTTTTTTTAAATTAATGCTTTCAGTTAAAATATCAAAACATAAATAGCACATTTTGCATTTCATCTGCTGCTATGCCAAATATCTCATGTTCAGTATTTTGGTCTCCTTATATTCTAAGGAGAAAGAAGAACCAAAGACTGTAGTGAATGATTCTTTAGATCTGACTGTGGCTCATGTCGTTTCATTTCGGTATGTTAGACTTGAGCTGACCTTCTGACCCTGACCTTGTAGCATGCTAGAGTTTTAGCGGTGAACAGGTCAAAGTTGCGGTGTATATGAGAAAATATGTCAGACTCAGGTCAAGGCTCTGGCTGCACTCCTCGCTTTTATCTGTGGGAGACTCCAAACCTTTGGTCAGAGGCGAGTCCTGATGATCCAACCACATGGTTTAAAGGGCCACCAGTAAGACCCCCAGTTCAGCAGCAGAGCTCCAGGTCTCCACAGTCGCTTGCTAATGTTTTCCATTAGCTGTAAGGCACATACGCAGGCTTACCTGAGCTTTAGGCCCCCTACCTGGCTCTTTCTCTCCTGTAGGAGAGAACAAAGGCCCTGTGATCCTCATTACACGCCACAGTGAAGATTGAGCACAGATGTCAGGCCGTCTACACTCAGCCTAAAACCTTCTTTTACAGCCACATAAATTCATCAGAGTCCATTCGTTTGATGTTGGAAGAGAGCAGTATGCATCACAGGATTGACGTATAGGTCTTTGAAGTCTCGCAGTGATAATCCAGGTATTTTGAAGGGTTACTCGATGAAATCATTGCACATAGATTACATCTCTCACAAGTCTGTGCAGAGCTAAGGTTTCCTGTAGTTCATCAAAATGGGCCTGTGTTAAATCATTTGACCAATTAGGAAATGTTGACGCTTTGCATTCACACTGACATGTGGGACATATCCCTCGATGCCACTAAAACGTACCCCACATGAGCACTTTCAAGTGCAATGTAATCAACTGTGGAAAATTCATTAGCCATGAAAATACAGTAAATGTGATGAATGTGTTTAATCAGAGAATCTGGGCCATGGTAATGGTAAGTGTTGTGATTACACAGTTCCTTGTGTAATACACTGCAACAATACACCTTTGTGTAGTTTTACATATGGAAGGTGACTTAATGGCAGAGCAGGGTCTTTCAGGGGTGGTCTTCCCTCATTAGAGCTCCATACAGATTTAGTACACTCTCACAAACTTTGTGGGCAGATGATATGGGGCATGGCACCACACTGTGTTCACAGTAGAATCGGAGGTGTGTGGAAAAAACTGTGAAAAATGTGGAATAAAGACCTCCCCAAGAGAAAGTAGCTTGGGGGTTTAGTTTATCATGTTCTTGAATATACGTCAAGTTAGCAGCTGTTCATTCATACATTAACAGTAGTAAACGAGGCTACGCTACTCTTCACAGGAAGTAGTTAAGCTACAACGACACCACATTTTTGCTAACTGGTGGAATCGAGGGCAACTGGACTTGGTTGTAAAGACACTTGGATGAGAGGTGAAATGTCTTCAAGTATCTACAACCAAGTCCAGTTGGACCTGGATGACTGAGAATCTTCACAGACATACAAGTGACTCAGAAAATGTAGCTCGACACACTGAAGCTCACATCAAGAGGCATCTACTTTTAAGTAACATAGCAAATAAATACATCACTCTGTGGTCCAATTTCTTAATCAGATGCACACCTGCTGTAGTTCAGCTACTGCTAGCTAGCAGGTCTGTTGTTATCCTTGCATGCAGTGCATGCCATATGTGGTCACAATCAGATTTGCCAGTCATGTGCAATTCATCTAAATATTTTTTGCCCAACAACAGTAAAACAATGAATACATTTTTCTGAACATTATGCACATCCCAAAACAACTGTTTGTATAATCACAAATTGATTAGCGACTTTTACTATAATAACAGTGACCACAGATGTGTTTAGTAGGAGGTTGTTGCTAGTTGTGAAAGGTGTAATGAAGGTAACCAGTGGATCTGGAGTCCATAATCCTGCTATACACAATGAACATCTCTCCATTTAAAGACTGTAAGAGGAATACATGCTGTAGCCTACTGTACCCACCTTCTGCCAGAGAGGGATGGCCTTCTTACGGCTAATTAGAGCCGCTGCAATAAATCAGAAATTAATATTTATTCTGTCTCCCTGAGATCACCGGCATACTAGAAAAAAGGTACATGTAATATATAGGCTGGAACTGTTTTAACTAACTACCACAGAGGCGGATTTGAGTAATTTGCAATAGCGCTGTAACCATGCAAAATATAGTCACAAAACTTTCCAGGTGTGTAGAGATCAAAATAAAGGCTGAGTTCAAAGTTGGGTGCATTCCGGCCCATGAGAGCTGAGTACTCGTAATAATGTAATAATAAGTACTGGGTAGTCATGGGTCAGAACGTTATCATGTTGACAGGCACCGCGGCTGGAGTGCTATTAGCTATTGCTAATGCTACTGCAATATGGTCTCTAATTGGAAATGTTTTGGAAAACATTTCAGATGTCTAATTAAATTTTGGTAATTAATCAACAATGGCTCATGTTTTTATGATTTTTATAAAGGCTCATTAAATTATGAAACCACAAAGTGTGAAATGCAAGTAACGTGTTGCCAAAATAATCGAGTTTGTCCTCTGCAAGTGAGGAGAATTCCTGTTTTTTACATTAAAACCCAAAGTTCAGACAAGTATATTAACTCTGGCTGAGGTTTGGGTTAAGGCTGGAAAACTAAAACAACTATATTTATGGCTCAGGCGAGGCTCTGGTTATGCTTAGACAACTAAAACAATTTTGGCTAAGGTTAGGGAGAGGCTTTGGTTATGGTGAGACAGCAAAACCTTCAGCTAGAAATTAAAACTTGACTCACAGCGTGTTCTCTGTAAACTTGTGAATTAAAGGCCAATGTATCTGCCCATCCACCACCTCGACCACAGCGCCCTCGCTGTACTGTACTCTCTGTCCTGCTGTTTCAGTGTCCAGCTGCTCCCTGTGTTTTGTCCTGTCATTTTTTACAATATTTCTACTGCTAATTTTTGGGGTTTTGACCATGTAGTTAGATAGAAAATCGGATTTATTAGGGTTAAACAGCAAGTTTAATTTGAATTTTTTACACTCAGACTTGTGGTCACTTTTAGTTTCCCCTACTTTTCTTCAGGTCTCTTCTTGGCTTGAAATAATTCCTCCTCTTCCCTCAGTGTGTCAGCTGGGTGTCTAGAGCTGCTCTCTCCTAATAGAATTGCAAATGCTGTGGGAAATCCAACGCTTTCCTCTCACAGTCGCTTTATTTTGTCTTGAATGGAGTCAAATACGGATAAGGAGTTGAGAGCCCTTTGATTATATTTTCCCACTGGATTATTTTTACTTGCACAACACGGCTCATTGACAGAATTGCAGTCCTTTACTCTATTTTAGGCCTCTTATTTTCTGGTTCTTGGTTGGACTTGCACGGCAGGCCCGACCAAAGCTCAGGGCCATTTGTAGCCTCTATGGCCAGCAACCTTCCCAACAACCTCTCAAGGTCAAAAACAAGCTCAGCAGTATATGTCCTCTTTGTTCATACTACATTCAGAGGCATCTCTTTTATTTTTCCAGCCTTTTGTTTTTATGCTCTTCACTGACTTAAAATGAAAGGGTGAAATAATACAGAGGAAAACTCTACATTTGATTTCTGCCCTGCAGTTTTAACCACCTGTTATCTTTTGCCACAAACCTGACAATCTGAGGAAATACTCAACTTCAACGTTGTTATACAAAACATGGAAATTCATGTAGTCAGATGAATACAGAGGTGAACAAAGGTGCAGACACAAATGCACCTCGCACTGAAACACAACACAATGTATATATACCAGTAAATGTAAATGTAAACAAGACAATCGTAGTAATAATTACAATAATACTGATTGCACCGAATGTGAACTTATCTTCTCTGGGATAAGACTGTATGCTGTCTGAGTTATTATTATGTGCAGCTATGTTAGATGAGGAAAATACTGTCTGTTTTGTGGGAACATAATACCAGCTAGATCATGTGTTTCTTTAGTACAATGCACACATATTGTAAGTATTTATAAAATTATTTGCAGTGATTTTCCATTGGTTATTCATCTCTGTTCTTTCTGGACTCATTCATCCAATGTAATGGGCTCATTGTTGCTAATTGTGGCCATTTAGGGGATAATACACTCCAGGCTCAGGGGCAGTAATGAGCCCATTACACCTTAGTGCACCACAACACAGTGAAGAAGATGCTGCACTAGAATACTTCTTTGGACCATCCATGGAGCAACTGTAATAGGACTGAATGGGCTCCGTTTTCGATCTGGTATCCAGCTCTAATAATACATCCATGCTTTGGACAAGCGGAGAGAGGTATGCTTTATCAGTAGTGTTCCAACCTCTGTGGGGAACAGATAACAGTTAACTAAAGAGTAGCCAACTAACTAAAGGAGTAGCACACAGCCACTTCTTGGAGCTTTTCTATGGGACCTTCCAGAACTGTCTCCAACACAGTGAATCAAACAGTCTGGAGGCAATCTTGTGACAGTCTGGTGACAGTGTTCCACTTAGTGCAGGTGCAGGAGCAAGTCAACGGCACAAAACTTGTGTTGTATGAACACTGTGCTATGCTCTTCCCTCGTACATTGTCACTGTGTATATCTATGTGTGTAAATCACCACTGCATGATAATTGCATATGAACATTATTTGTAGGAGACATGGGTGAAACATACCTCAGTTCTGGTGGCAGCCCCTGATTGGCAGAGTTTTCTCCCCAGTTAAAGTAGCAACATTGCTAACAAATCAATACCAGATATTCAGGTAAGGCCTGAGATTTATGATGTCATCACTTAAAGATAAATAGTAGTATAAGCAGAATTAGTAATACTTTAACCTAATCTTTTCATCATCTAAATTATTTCCAGATTCAAACACAGAACTGTTTTCAACACAGGATTTGGAGATCTGGTGATTTATTTATTTGTTTACCTATTTATTTACTGCAGTTCCAGGAAACTGTAATCTCACACATCCTGCCTGCAAAGCAAAATTGATGAATGTGCTGCACAAGTCAAGCGGCTTCATGTGATTTCTCACAGCCGGAAAGAAAGCACCTTTTAACCTGCACATTCACCCCACCCCCACCCCCACCATCCGTTCAGCAGGGTTTCATGCTGGCAGACCCCACACAGCGTTAGAGGCTGAACAGTTGGTGGTGAAGAGGGTGAGGCAATGCCAGCCCACACTGTAAAACTGGCCACAGTTTATACTAATTGTACCATGAAAAACCTGACGCAGTGATTCTGTCACAGTGTATGGGAGGAGGGAGGTTTGAAAGCTGAAGAAAAAAGAAAAGACAGGTTATCCAGTGGCAACCACACCTGAAATCCAAACTGAGAAATAAAGCATTTCTTCTTCTTTCTTTCTTTTTTCTTTTTTGGCTCTTAACTGTTCTTTTGCAGTGTCACAAATTCTTCTAAAAAATCCACTTTCCAGCTCCAGGCCAGGCTACACATGGCCTCCAGGTGTTCCATCACAATTTCCATCTGCCAGCTGTCAGACAGCCTGTGTCTGAATATCAGCCAATGCAGGCAAAATGACAGCGAGACACAGCACTTATCTGTTTTGGGATTCACATATTGAAGAGACATAAGTGAGAATGTAATTGAGTCAGTATTGGATTTATGAAGTTGCGGATATGCAAGAATCTTCTCAAAGAGGTGGATGCTCTCCAACATCTGTGTTGATGCTTTGGACATGTGACTAATCAACCATTTCCTCCTGAGGAAGACAGAGCTGACTGGAGGAATTTTAGAATTGGACTGAACCTGTTGAATCACGCACTCCAATAAATACATACAGTGAAATAAAAAACAATTTTAAAAAACAGCACTTGCAGAAGCATCTGCTAGAGGTGTTGATAGAAAGACATATAGAAATCACTGCTTTTATGTCTGAGGGAAATGACATGATTATAGTTTAAAAAGCTGGCCAAGCAGGAGGTGCAACTGGCTGTACTTGGATTTGGTCAGAAATATGAGTATAGCAAATGACAGAAGTCCTTTACCCCAGAAATGTGAAGCGATACTGCAAACAAGTGGTCAAGACAAACAGGAACTGTCCTGCTAACACTGTCTGTCTCAAAACCACATCTCAATAGATTCCTAAGGGATCAAAATTTCTATTTCTATCTATTTTCAGAATTATGATCACTGAAATTTACTTTGTGCTTGTGGTGTGTCACTGTTGTTGACATTATAAAAGCAAGACTAAAACCCCACTTAGACATGAAATATCCACTGTGCTCCTCAGTAATTTAACTCCAAATTATAGGATGTTGTCTGTGTTAGACATGGATGTTCTGCATGAACTGAATTTGAGTCAAAAATCACACTCATTCCCAGATAACTCATATATACGTATGTAAGTCAAATTTGAGCACACAGACACGAAACACATATTTACATCGTTGAGTGAAATACTTGCTTGAAAACCATGTTTTCACATGCACATGATGGCTGCGTCACGTATCCTCCGTGTGTTTGGAGAGTTGGTTGTGCTCATCCTCAGAAATTAATCATTGGCAAGATGCAATATGAGCATGAACAGTAGGGGCAGCATGGGGATGTAACAGGTGTAAGCGCGTCAGCAGCGACAACAATTAGCGGAAAGTTTTGAAGACATGCTAATAGATCAAGTCGGCATTTACCCACGAATACAGAACGTGATTTTGTCAAAATTTACAAAATAGCAACTTCAAGTGTCACCATGTATATCATCTACATCATGCATATCCTGTAGTGCTACATGGTCTGAGCTCTCTGGTGTGCCCTCTAGAGGTATCATCTAGTAAGACACATTGTACATAGGCAAGCATGTAGACAATTACATTCATGACAACTGGTTATCTGCAGAAACACATGGTTAAAAAGCAAGTATCTTTCTGACCTTACACTTCTCAAGGATATTATCATTAGCTCCATGTTCATTGCATAAATCCATGTAGAAGTCATAGAAAAGACTCTTTAGAACTTGCTAAAGGATCATCACATTTTGCTACAATGTCAAAGTAATCCATTGATAGTTGTCTGTACATCCACAGGTACATTGCATACAGGAAATGCTAATAATTTGGCATACTTTGGTGCCAGTTTGCTAAAATGTAAACAAAGAGAATACTACTACCTACCTGTAGCTGACATTCCACCACATACTTTCATCATCTCCTGTCCATTGTATTGCCCTCCAGTTATAAGTTTAAAATGATAGCCCTTCCCAGCCATATTTCGACACCATCTACAAAACACTTTCATTTTAGAAAGAAAGCATTTTAGGTCATAGATGTGGTATTTAGATAAATCAAAGCACACAACTTAGGAAAGGAAACACTGGGGTCATTGGGGTCACAAATGGGCAAGATTGGAAACAAAAACATTTGGTTATGCTTAGAGAAAAATCACTTAGTCTTGTGCTGTGTACGCCCAAGAATTCACCCCCAACCTCCTCTCTATGATTTTTCTCTGCAGTGTAAACATCACACTACTACAAAAGAAAATGTGCTCCAGATGACTAAACAAATTAGTTGCATATGGATGTAATGTAGGAGACAGTGTTGGGCATCCACAGAGAAATATACCCGTTGAGTATGATCCCATATGACACAATCACTGTGGAAGTCAGGCATTTTCACCACGGGCGACAGCACAGCTGGAGAACAGCAGCAACTTGGAAAATGAAGACAAAATGAAGTTCTGAATTCTGAGTTCTCACAGAGTGAGAGGAATTTTATAAGCAAAAAGAAATCTCATAAGCATGGTTTTGAGTATCAAATAGTCCCTACTAGCTTAAAGGTTCTCAAGGCTCTTGAGGGCATCTTGATCAGATGCTTGGACCATTTCATCTTCCTCATTTCCACACAAAGGAGCAGCAGTTCTATTTGAACCTCCAGCTGGATGTCCACACCTTCAACCCAAGGCTGAGCCCTGGCACCCTGTGAATGAAAGTAATACTCAGCTACTTGTATCTGGCATTGCGCTGCTCTCATCTGATGTTTCTCTAGACACTGTGAACAGAGCTGATGGATGTCCTGACTGAGGTGACAGACCCACACCCAAAGAATCTGAGGAACGATAAGATACAAAGTGATAAACAACCTACTATACCTACTGAATATTTAGAATTGATCAAATGTGTTTTTGGGCAGAGGTTAGCTTACAACAAATCTTAAGTTTGTTTCTCATAATCATTGTTTATATACTATTAATTATAATGAAATATAATTGAATGAATAAATTTTGCATCATGAACACAATTTGTCAGAACTAAACAGTGATGAAAAAATGACAGAGAAGGTTGATTAACAGCTCACAGAAGTTTTTAGCGTGGAGTTTTTCTAATTTTCCAGTTACAGTTATGTATTTCCTCACTATTTCCCTTCCTCCTCAGTATGAGTTCACAAGCTTGGACAGCCATCAAAAACCTTCCAGGTCATAGTGATTGACTGAGAGCCTCAATTCAAACCAACAGCAAATGCAGGTGTATCCCATGTCTGTGTGTCATTAACATTAATGTCGTAGAGTTTTGTTGATCAAAGAGTTGACAAAACTTTTTTGAATTATGAAAAGAATTAATTCTAGTGAATGTAAAGCATAAAAAGTTAAATACTTATATGGCTTTTAACATTCAGCCTTTAAAACCCTTGTCAGCTGAACGTTAGCTGAAGCCAGTATGTAATGATGACATGATGAAGCCCTGGAAATGTTCCCACTCCTGCCCTTGATCTTGACTTTGGCACTGGCGGTTGCAGGAGGCCTATACTTCAAAATGAGAGTTGGTCACAGCGTCTGATGAGATGTTATCGGTGCCAAGAAGTGAATGCATAGTAAAGGGTGATGAAAAGTTTTAACCTGAAGCCCTAACACGCAGACAAAGACCCCACTCATTAAGCAGAGAGGGGGGGATCTCCCTGGCAACAGCGCAGTGTTTTCATGACAGAGCCATACACGGTAGACAAGGAAGGGGAGATCAGCTACGTTAAGCAGTGGTTCTCCATAAACATTTATTTGTTCTTCCAAGGAACTCATTAAACATGGCAGACTCTTTTGGCCCCGAGCAGCCTAATTTGTCTTGACATTCCAAAGAGGGTAGGTTGAGAGGGGAGCCCCGCTTCCCTCGTAAGCTGCACACATGTAAGACAGACAGGTAAACTACCAGGTGGACAGCTGGGGAAAACTTGTAAAGATATTATACCGCTGAGTGCAGTCTTTCATACATTTGGTTCAAATATTTCTAGGTTCACGGCTTCTTTGGATGATAATCTCACATATTTTAGTGATAGGCAAACAAAAGTCATAATACATGACATCATATGAGGTCAGTGTTTTAAGCTATAAACATAGAGGTACATCATGCAAGCCTAAACTGTGTGTTTGTTTTAATAACATGATAATGATTACAAATTAATATGGTTTACAGTCAATCCTTTGGAATGATTCGCTAGAGGGTCGCTTGTTGTATTTGATATTTAGTTCACTAAATAACTTGAAATTCTTGCCAGATTCAAACACAGAAAGCAGGGGTCATTTGGGTCCAGAGCATATTAATCAACATCACTGTATCTGTGCCAGTGTTAAATGTGGTATACAACAAAAGATAACCGGGCCGATAATTGGCCCAAATCCCCTCCTCCCAATCAAAGTCAGCGAAGGCCCAATTATCTGATGGTTCTAAAGATTATCTTGCAGGATTCTCCTGTTGTGTGAGGTGTGTTCAGAGTGATTTTACCCTCCCCGATCTGCTCTGAAGACGATCGGGGCCACCCTGATAAAACATTTTCAATATTTACCAAAAATCCTGTTGTGTGGGGGGAACACCGAGGGGAGCCAAGCACTCTGTGGATTGTAACATGGAATGGGGCGATAGCCAATCAGGAAGCAAGCTGACTGAAGACAGAAGCACAACAAACAAAAGACATCGCCGTCCGTCATTTTTATTTACACTAAAGTTGTGTTTGACTGCGCAAGATTTCAAGTTTTGAGAGTCCAGACTCTTCTTGTCAGTGGACAGAATCTGTGCTGTGCTGCACACCACACACTATAAGAACAGAACTGTGAAATCTGCTGTTATTTGTCATCATTTCTAAATCAGGTAGGATTTTTAAAATCTTTTAGTGTGTGCCGGGCTTTAGCCTCATTTTTCAACTGTAGCCCTTTAACCAGATGCAAATTAGCCATTAGAAATATACTGCATGCATTGACCGTATCATTTAGAACAGCATTTGTTGATTTTGGGGGGAACCTGAGGGCAGCAGAACAAGCTTTAAACAGCTGATATATTTTGTTACAATGTTCCATCTTAATCATCATCTACTTTGTCTGTTCTTTTCTCTGAAAACAGCTGCATGCTGTGGCTGGAATCAAGACTAAAGTACTACAATACAACTGAACCGAAACTGTAAGACTAAAAAGCTAAGCAGAGCTGAGGGGAACAGCAGAATTGGGTGATAATACTTTTTCATTTTCTTCCTACAAATGACCACTGTTTCAAATACGTTAAGTCAACTGTTAATATAAAAGTATGGATTGGTGCAGCTTTAAATTGAAGCAGAAACAGACGTACATATCCCCCTGGAGGTGTGTCCACCTGCTGAATGTAAGCCTGAAATATCTGGCTCTTAAACTGCCTAATGTTTTATATTAGAGGGCTGATACCAGACAGGGGTCATATAAGTCATCCACCTGCTGCTGCTGGAAGATGGGAGCAAAGTTTGCAGGCCAGAAATCCAAACACATTGAGCTAATAGAAGCTAAAAACCTCAGTAGAGCTGAAGGGAAACTGCAAAGTTGACTGATCGTTCTTTGTTGGTTCATGCCAATGTTCAAATTTCATTTGTCGCTTGATCCATTGTTGATATAAAAATATTTATAAGTGCAGCTTTAAAGCTAATTTATACACAATATTATTCAAGATTACTGAGCACATCCAAGAGACAACTCAAGGAAGACTGAGGTGGTTGATGGAAGAGCTTTTGGGTGTAGTTTTCACAACAAAAATGGAAAGCATTTAAAATAACAACTGATCCCCAGGTGGGAAATTTGAGTACGTTTATGAAAGAGGGGAGAAAACTAAGAGGAACAAGGAAAGCAAAAAGTCAAACTGCTGAACTGGAATGACATGAATGTCCTTTTCACAACTGATTGTGTGAGCAACAATATGGCTTGTGAACATGCTGCTAGCCAAGTAGCATATTACGTTGCTGATGACAGCTCCTCTTTAACCTTGTGATGATGGTGACGAAGACAGTGTTTCTCACAGAATGTTTTCTTCTCATGTTGTGAGTACCACACACAGCCGCCACCATTTTTTTCCCCAACAGTGGGTATCAGGAATCCTGACAGCCTGACAGACCAGCTGTTCATAGTCAATCAGTGGCATATTGAAAAATGCTCATTCAGGACAACAGTCGTCAACCCATCTATGGAGACGGTGTAACCAGAAACGGCATGCCCTGGCACAGTTAAATGAAGTAAAGGAGTGATTCAGAGTGTTACACTGTCATTTCCTCTGGTCCAACTGTAGTGGCTGATGCTTTTTTTTTTTTTTTTTTTTTGCATTTCCAAACCCTTCTTCTCTCATGTACATGATTGCTACAGGTTTAAAAGAACCTATGAACTAACCTTAATCTGTGTTTCTCTCTGGTGAACAGTGAGTGAGTGAATGTTTGTCATTACACACAATCTTTTCCTGGTTTGAATGTCATCTCCACAGTAGGAATGTGGAATGGCTAAGACTAAGACCTTTAAGCAGTTACATGAATACACATATGTGAGCACGACACACATGACTTAAACCATTCCAACAAGATGTTATCATGCAGAGAGTGACATAAACCCCATGTAATACACCCTGACTAAAGGCAGGGTGTATGCCATTTCATAACCAGACACTAACAATGACACTGCTGACACATTTTCATTCACAATACAGCACACAACATAGACTCAGAACATTTGGTGGTCAAAGACAGAGAACACCAAATGACAAGGTCTGCGTTAGGTGTGGTATCCCATTGCTATCTGCTACAGTGAGAACAGGTGTAGTTGTTGCTTTGTGATAAGACAGACTGGTGGATTTGTGTTTTTGTCTGAGCTTCTCTAACTAGTTTGAAGTGGGCGGGGCTCATAAAAATCAAAAGATGACATCACAAATTTCTGTGGACCAGCCAGGATTTAGCAACATCAGAATCAGACTCAGGAGCTATGTCCTGACATGGAAGTTCATTACATTATTATTGTTTTATTCATTTAGTAATTGTATTGGTTATTGTTACTTGTTATTTACTTATTATTGATAATAATAAAACACATATTTATTATTATATCACATTGACAGATAACATTTGTTGGGTTTCCATTGTGTTGTCATGCAGTCAGTCAAGTCTGATCCAAACACACTTACACATTCCTAATGAAGCAAACTGGCTCAATGTTTAATAATAATACTTATAAAGATCTCTCTTTTTAGGTTTACTTTGACTGTTGCTTACTTATGCCTGTCTACAAACAGAAATATACCTAATATTTGAAACCAAGATGTAAGGATCACTAACACTGGAAACACTGACGATGTTGGTCAATGAAGGCCGCTGACGAAGGACAGAACACAATTCACTCACTTTGTCCATCTATAGTTTCACAGTCAGCTGTGGAATTCAGATGAAAAATCAAACGGTCGCATGTCCACCTCTCTCTCAAGTTTCAAGAGTACCACCGCACTCCACTTTAAACCACCTGTCTGCTTCCTGAGTTCAGTTCAGCTTTGCATTGTTTCATTGGGTTTCTCTACATGAGAGACTGTGTAAACCCAAAGAGACTTAATGATGATGGTTTGTTTTTTTACAATTACAATTACACAATCAAGGAAATGATATTATACTGAATTCTCCTCTTTTACATACTGTAGTTATAAAGGAGGAGGGGAGGACAAAGAAAGCCAAAGTAATTAGGAGACAGGAGATGTGCCTGGTGCTTAAAAACTGAGGATTTAGTGCACTGGTTGGCTGTGAGTGGATTATGTGGCTGCAGCTGCATGTTTATAGATCATCACTGCCATCTGGTGATGGATTGCAGAAGAATAAAAACAAATTCACTTCAGTAAGTTTTATTTTCCTTTGCCTTTATTTTGACAGTAGCATTGGCTTAAATAACCATACAATTTGTACAAATACAGTACAACTGTTTCTCCTCAGAAATGCATTGCTTGCATTCACTCTCACTGATATCCAGAAGATGCTGGGATGACTGTTGACACACTGAATACTGCACATGAAGTGACGCTTCTCTACTCAGTGTAAACACTCTTTAGGTGAACTACAGACGAACAGTGCGTGTGTGTGTGTGCATGCCTACATTTTAGTGCACGGGGATGATTCGGATCATTGCATTTTTGTGCAGCTATTGCCATCAGGTTACAATGTGGATTAACATGTATGTTACATAGAACTTGCATATTGAATACCTAACCCACACAGCTCTCCACCTGAGAACAAACCAACACATCTACCACTCACACACATCTTTTAGATTTGTCAGAGCGCACAAGGCAAAACAATTTTAAGGGGGAGAGAGAGCAGGTATTGCTGTTGCTGAGACAAAATGTGAGCAGGAAGTAATTTGAAAGGGGGCTTTAAATTACTGTGTGATATTCATGATAACACAAGCAGGAATGAATACTGCTGCTTCAGTTCAGGTACACAACTGTAGATGGTGGAGGACCTCTGCGGTGTGTGATGTGATGTTTGAATGGATTTAAATAAACAAAAAATACCATAAAGTACATCTGTAGTCATTATCATGCAGGTTCATTCACTGCCATTTTTACAGCACAGAAATCTGAACAACTGTACACACCGATACAATTTCACACTGAATCCACCATGCTGTTTGTGCAAATTCAAAGGAAAACTCCACACAAAAACAAGATTCACACTGTTTGAAAATCAAGTAAATCATATGCTATGGCCTTTACAGTCACCAGATCTCAAATCAACTGAACATCTATGAGAGATTTTGGAACAAGATGTGAGACATTGCTCTCCACCCAGGGCCAGATTAATCTGCTAGAAGTCCAGGGGGCAGAAATTAGCTGTGGTCCCCCCCAGTCCCCTTACTGTCTATGCTTTTTGCACGTATGTTGTTTTTAAATGGACTTCAAGTGCTCCAGTGCCAA